>PVJS01027243.1:0-26390 GCA_004027185.1 Glis glis | reverse complement strand
CCCCAGCACCAAAAAAAAAAAAAAGAGGGAAAGAGAGAATATATAAAAGGCTCAATGAAAAAATTAAAATTAAAATAAAAAAAATCAAAGGCCTACTGAGGAGGAAACAGATAGGACTCTTGATATCAGTCAGCAAGAGGCCCACAGGTGTCTCCCGGGGCATGCGCAAGGCCCCTAAGAGCACCCACCCACACTGAGCAGGCAGCCATAGGCAAGGACAGTCGCTAAACACGGGTCCACACATGGAATTAGAGAACATCTTTAAGATTCCAGATTGCATTCGTCCAAAAGGGACATGGGACATATAAAGACACAGAAGTGCAATTAATAAATGAAAAGAATATATAAAGAATATATGTATACACACACACACACACACACACACACACACACACACTGCTTACTGTTCGGTTGTGAAGATGTACCTCTGCCTGGATGTAGGCATCAGACAAGATCCCTTCTAATCCTAGCTGTCTAGAATCACAAAGGATAGGGATTATGCTCTGCTCACAAGTATTTGGTGGTGATGAATTGTTCATCTTATACGTACTTTTCTTGGATTAAAAGAAGGAGGAAAGTATTTTCTTTAAAAACAATGTCTTAGAAGTTCATTCCAGCCCTGCCTTAGGTAGACTATGAAGTAAGTCTTTTAATCTCCTCCGTGTAAATTCATCCAGACACAAGGCAGGACATAAATACAAGTAAATTCTCTGTTTCAGATTCTCCATCCATTCGATGTGGCTAACAATGGTCCAGTGGCTCTTGGGGAAAGAAAAGTGTATTGTCCCCTCTAATGGTGCCTGTGACATGCAGCCTGGGCTCCTGGACACACGGCCCCCTTCCCCATCCTTCACTCCAGGGAGCGCAGTGTCCAGAGGACAGCTCTGCCCTGTGCACTGTGGGCCTTGCATTGAGCTGCATTGAGGACAAGGGATGGAACTTTCCCTTCCTCTCCATCTTTCCTATAAAACTGTGCCCATGCAGCTGCAGGCTCTTGGCACAGCCCTCAAAGGAGTGAGCATTCCGCCATGGTAACAACCATGTTATGGGATGACAAGTAAATTTTTCCTAAGTAGAGAAGCATTATCTAATAAGACTTTCAGAGAGAGGTCAGTGGAGCCCACAAGAAACCCAGCTGCTGCCCACTCCTCCACATACTTCCGCCAGGGGACCCACTGAAGGCGCTTTTCTCAAATGTCTCTGTGTCCAACCACACTCAACGGAAACTCACTCTACACAGAAGGCTTTTGTACCGCAAACCCTGGGTCGTTGGGCATAAGACAGGGGAGCCCATGACATCATGGATGAATCCAAGTTCAAGGGAATTAGTGATCAGCCATCCCATATTTTCAGCACAATGCTGGTGCTGTTCTCCTACCTAGCCCCAGCACTCGCCTCATTCTAAAATGTTGACCAAGGAGTTGATTTTTCTCTCTCATTGGTCTATACAGTCCTTTCAATTTTGCCCAAGAGAAAGCTCTTCTGAGATGCATAGTTTAAAATAATCCAACCAAGAAATCAAAGAGTTCCTAAAAGTCCGGTTGGAGCTGGGGATTGAACCCAGGGGCTTTCTACCTCCAAGCTACACTCCTAGACCTATTTTATTTCTTATTTTAAAACAGGGTTTTGCTAAGTTGCTGACAGCCTCGCTAAGTTGCTGAGGCTGGCTTCAACCTGTGATCCTTCTGTCTCAGTCTCCCAAGTACTGGGATTACAGGCATGCGCCACCATACCCAGCTAAGGTTTCTTTATATAAATAAAAAATTGGGGCTAGAAGTCATCACATCTTCCAATGTTTTAAACCAGATTAGTAAATGCTAAATGATAATTTGAAATTTTACCAGAAGTAATTGTAGAAAACACTGTTTTCTTTGGTTTCAACATTTTAATGTTCACACTATTATGAAAAACATATTTCTTAAATTAAGCAGCATCATAGGGCCCTTGTATTTTAAATATACCATTTAAACTAATATAATTTCATGTATTATTTGAATTCTAATTTCAAATGCTCTTTTAAGGCAGTACTATGATAGGAAATATTGCAACTCTGATTTGAATCACCTATTTCCATGTTTACCTAATTTGTGTAAAAATAGAAAATGGTTATGTCTTTATAGTAAGATAAAAAGCATCTTTATAGTAAAGGTTCAGATGTAACTGCCAGTATCATTTCAGGGCTTGTTCTAAACTAGAATGATGCTAAAGATTAAATTCTGGCTAAATTCATCCTTAACATTAATGAAAAAGGCTGACTAGTTTTAGATGTTAGAATATTTTCTGAAAAGTAAACATAACTAAATCCCATTGGTCTTTGTGTCTGCATGACCTTATTCTAACTTGAGTAGCCAACTCTTGTCTTGTCTTACCCCTCTGGCTCATGTTAAGATTAGTTACTTAATGTTTTGACTTTGCTTTGACAAATGGATCAAACATTTACCTAATAATGTCACTGGGCATTTTTCTTAAAAGCTCTTTGCCAAAAATATTTCTCTGATTCTTCATGACATATTAGGCACATCCATTTTTCATACTTGACACATAAATAACTCAAGGCTCAAATGTTCCTTCTTCCACTTCTTTTCAGGTGGAAAGTTAGAATTTATGAGGATTTCCGCTCATTGTCGATCCCGTACTTCTCACTCTAGCCCAGAATATAACCTTACCATAATGGCCTTGATTGCCTTACAAAAAATATGGCCTACCTCCCTCTGTAGGGTCCAGGTGGGCATACCCAGGTATGGCTTCCAGTCTAGTAGGACATAAATAAGAGGGTTCTGGCCAAGAGAGGTTCAGATCTCCGCTGTATACAGATCTCCTTTGTAACTGGTATTCTTCATCCATTGTTCAGACATACTTACTGACTACAATGATCGAGTTTAAATCATTTGGTTTAAATCCTGAAGTTTATACTGCCCGACTGCACGCTTGGATTCTGGAACCCTGCCTCTTTCATTCTTCAGATTTTTGGTGTCCGACTCATTGGTGCCTTTGACCCATTCGACTGGCCTTTGATCCATTCCACTTTCCCTGAAGTCTGATTCCTGTTTCCCTGCCTTATACCCACCCTATAACCCTCACCATAAATTCCCAGGCCACATCTTGACAAATATCAAGAGAATAAAACACAAAGATATGGGGAGGCTGAGAAAAAAACAGGCTAAATATAAAATCGTGGAACAATTATGCAAGAAGTCAACACAGTTTACCAACAAACATAGAAAGAAGAAAATATTTAGAGGAAGTGGAGCCACCCCTTCCCAGACGGGGACAGTGATGAATCCTGTGTCTCTTCCCATACTCTTACTGTCACCATGAGACTGGAAAGTCAATTTCTGTTGCAAGAGGGAAGGGATTATAAAGCCAGATGAAGCTGATCGATGGGGATGGGTTATTTTCTGTTGTCTTCCTTATTTGTGCTAGGAGATCGGATCTAATCTGGGCAGCTAAGGCATCCAGAGCAGAGATGGCAAGGTTTCCCTCAGATATATGGGAAGGGAGGGCTAACCTTCTATCTCTTCCTCTGTTGTCTGGCTCTGCTGCCTGGGGAAGAAAAGCAAAACAGGAACCAAAGCAAAGTTCTGACCAATAATTAAGATTGTACACTGGCAAAAATTTCAGATACTCTACATATCTCAGAAATATGAGTTGTGGACAGGATGCAAAGGGGTAAATAACTCTAATATCCCTGACTTAATCTGACCTCTGAAGCTCCGTTCTCCCATCAGACCTGCAAACCTGGTTCTGTCTCCTTCTAGAACTTTTCTTCTAGCCTAGCACCTTCCCCAAACTACCCTAGCTCTCTTCTGAACACCTCGGGGTTCTCAGTTGCCATAGCTACCTGGTGCCTTCAGCTTAGCACAGGTGTGGCACACCAGAAACGGGCCTAGTCTCTCCTGCTAGATGTCTGTCTTGTTCACTTGGCCTTGTGGCCTTCAAGTTCAAGTTACAAATGTTCCTAGGAGAGTGGATTGGTGAACCCCTAATTAGCTGACTTACATTTGGTTCCATTGGCTAGCTCTTCTGAGAGTTAGAATTTGACATAGCTTGGGGGTATGCAATGGACTCAATATTTGTGTCCCCCGCAAACTCATATATTGGAATGCGAAACTCCAAGGTGATATTAGGAGGCGGGGCCTATGGGGGTGATCAGGTCAAGAGGTCAGAACACTCAGATTGGGATTGGTGACCTTATAAGAAACCTCAAGGAACTAGCTAGTCTCTTCCACCATACGAGGACGCAGTGAAAAGTGTCTGTCTGTGAGCCAACCCTGAATCTGCTGCCACCTAGACTTTGGACTTCCAGCCCCCAGAACTGTGAGAAATCAGTTTCGGTTGCTTATAACCCACCCAGTCCATGGTATTTTGTAGCAGCTGGGACAGACTTTGACACAGACTCTGACCCCACTAAAAGTCTCTCATCTGTCTGTCTAACTACTCTTCGGGAATTAGCAACTGAACTGATGCCATTTGTGCTCAAACTGCTGAAACGTGCGTTGTGACCCCATCCACACAAAAGTGGGATTTCAGAGACTCAAAGAAACATCGTGTCTAAGTCAGTGACTATGAGACCATCCTCATCTTTTATCCCACATGGAAGGCTGGCCCGACGGGATTCTTGGGAGCCAAGAATGCCGAATGCCAAGTGTTCATCCAGGGGGTGACAGTGTTGTCTTAAGAAAGCAGATCTGCCTGAGCTGGACTCAAGAAGAGCCCCCCACCAACTGTTACATCCTAACACAACTGCCCTGGGGGCTGGCTGGGTGAGCCCTCGCCTCTGCCATCCCTGGCTCAGAGACACAGGTCTACTATTTAGAAACTTCAAGCGTTCTCTCCAGCATCAATCGCTAGCATTCTATTCCTCTCATTTCCTATCCAGCACCAGATACAGTAGACCCACAGCATCCAGCAGGTTCCATGCTCCAAGCTCTTGCAAGACACAGAAACTGCCCCTGGTGTCCTGGCAGCTGGTCACAGGAATGGTGGTCACCCCATGATGGAGACTGCCATCCACAGGCAGACCACCACCACTGAACAGTGGTTTTAATTAGTAGAAGGAACTTTTGTTATTGTGCCAAATATCCTTACTGTACTCTCTCTTCATTGATTGTGGAATTAATTAATCACATGCACAGTGCCTCTTCCATCTGCTACCTGAATCTAATATACTCTGAGGCTCAGTCAGTGCCTTCTCATTTCCTCTGTCTCTCTCTCTCTCTTTTTCCCATGAGGCTCAGTCTCTCCTCCTTCCTAAAACTAGACTAGACTAGTTCCTTCCTATTCCACCTCTATCATCCACCTTTTGCTACCTCAGCTCTTTCTCTTCCCTAAAATTCTTTCTACCATGTACAGGACAGAATGGATTTGAATAACATGTGACTGTTGCATGTTTCTATACTCCAGCAAAATTCTAAATTGCTGTATTAAAGTGACTTACATACGATGCCTTTCTTGAATATACTCTTTCTCTTGTTCCATGTACTCGAACGTGTTATCCATCTCTCTGTCTGCATGGATCCTCTCCCCTCCCTTCTCATCCCATCCACTCAACTAATTCCTAAGAGAGCTTTGAGACTCATTCAACTACGTTCCTCTCTGGAAAGCATTCATATCCCCCACTCCTTCCACCCCTAAAACTGATCACTGCCCCATTGTGCAATGACCGGACCTTACATATATCTCTACTACATGGAGTACTTTATATATAATTTTCATCTGACTTTCTCTTCTTCTTCTCTGGGCTTCTTGAGATAAAAGGCTCTGTCTTCTTTATCTGAGTCCCCCATGCCTTGCACCTCTCCCACAGCACACAATCAATATCTGTTTCATTCTTGGAAAAGACGAAGTCTACAGTCAAGGCCAAGATGGGAGCCAGAGGGAGAGGTGGCTGCCCTGCCTGGCATTGGCAGCTCTCAGGAATTTTACCCAGTTGCAATTTCAATCAGCCAGTCACCGCTATCCAATCCCCGGATAGACAAGGCTTTCTGGCACTCTGATATACTCTTCCAGGTTTGTTATCTCCTTTAGTTCTCTTTGACTTACAGTGTTTATCTCACTCAGCCTTACTTGTAGCAAAGTTTCCTTTTAGCCTCTATCTAGCCCTTTGCAGAAGATCTGGCCAATCCCACTTTGAGATATGACTGCAAAACCAGGACGCCAGACAGGGAGAAGCCAGGCTTTTTTGAAATTTACGTGCCATGTTTTCCGATGCTCAAAACCAGCCTGCAACCTGAGCGGGTAGAAGTGCTGGAGTATTCAGTGCTCCACATTGTTAAGCTTTTCTTTGTTTGAGAGCCACATAGTGCCTACATTCAGAGATACTCAGCATTTTTTAAACATGATCTCAATTTAGGTAAGTCTTAACTGCCTCAATAACTTTTTTAAAATGGTGCCTCCAATTTATTACAAATTATCCGTGTGAGAGGGCAATTTTTTCTTGAAAGTAAAAAAATCTAAGTTCTCACGGATGGCCTGGGGGAAAATATTTTGCCCTCTGTCCACCATTTATTACCTCATTTTCTGAGTCAGAGACAAAAACCACCAGTTTACCCCACTGTCTTCTGTGCCCAGCCTAAAGTCCCAGATGTCCGTTTTGTAATATATTCCTGAAACAGGCATCTCCCCGGGGCAATATTTTGTCAAGGGCGGCTCAGTAGACAGAATAAATACTATCATCCAAAATGAGCTCTAGTCACATGCCGGTTGGCCATTGCTCTAGTTGAGGGTAAGCAAACTATAACCCAGGGCAGAGTCCAGACTGCTGCTTCTGTTTAACAAATAAAGTTTTATTGAAACACAGCCATGCCTGTTTCTTTGCAAACTGTCTCTAGCTGCTCTTATAGTACAACAGTGAAGGAGTTGAGTAGTTACAACAGAAATCACCTGGCCTGCAAGCTTAAGATATTTACTGAGCCGGGCGTGGTGGTGCATGCCTGTAATCTCAGTATTTGGGAGGCTGAGACAGGAGGATCACAGGTTCTAGGACAGCCTCAGCAACTTAGTGAGGCCCTCGGCAACTTAGCAAGACCCTGTCTCAAAATAAAATAATAAAAAAGGACAGGAAGAATAGCCTGGGGATAGAATACCCCTAGGTTTAATCCCTAGTACGAAAAAAAAAAGATATTTTCTATCTGTTTCTGAACAGACAGCTTGCCAACCTCAGTCCAGAAAACTAGGAAGAGGGAAGCTAGACTCTTTCGTTATTTCCTGGTGCTAGGCTTTTGGATGCTCACAACAAGGTCCAAAATCTGAACAGGCGATGCAGGTACCCAGAGCTTCCCACTGACTTTTTTTTTTTTTTTTTTTGGTACTGCGGATTGAACCCAGAGGCGTCCTACCTCTCAGCTATACCCCCAGCCCTATTTTATTTTTTATTTCAAAACAGGGCCTCACTAAGTTGCTGAAGGTCTCACTAAGTTGCTGAGGCTGGCCTCAAACGTGCAATCCTCCGGTACAGCCCCTCAAGTCCTGGGATTACAGTGTGCACCACCATGCCAAATTTCCATTGATTTTTATTTGTCTGATAGCTGTGTATTGCTTACCTTCCAATGTCTCCCAGTTCCTTAGACAAGCTCTCCTTAGGTATTGCATCCCTCCTCCTTTCTGAAAGCTTTTATGTGTTCTGGGAGCTCTCTGCTCCTGACTCGACCGCACTAGGTCCTCTGAGACCCTCTGCATTCCGCTGCCTGTGCCGAGCATTCTTCCTGTGGCTCAGGGAACCTCCCGCTGCCTCCCTGATCCCCACCACCTAAGAGCTATTTTCTTCATCCCCTAGTATCTTCAAGAACCATCCCTTTCAAAATGTGGCACGGCCACATATTCATGAAGAGGACAGCTAGAATGTTCTACACTATGGTCTATCGCTGGGCTTCACGGTCACCCCCATTTCCTCGTTCTGCACCTCTGCTCTCTCCACACTTGGACTCAACCTGTCCAACCCAAATCGTGAAAGGGGAAGAGGGCTGCCTCCCTGGACATGCCTCAGGTGGGCCTAAAATTAAATAATAAAATACCAATCACTTGTTCTATGGAGCAGGGCAGATGGGTCCGTTCATTTTTCCCCGCATCCAGCTGTTGGCTAAAACCTCAAGGCAGGTGACCTCTGTGTGCACTCACCTGAGATGCACAGCACTCTACACCGCGTTACCTGACAACAAGGGCAGGCAGAGGAGCCTCAAAGCTTGACAGGTTCTGAAGTTATGCTATGAGCCGCGTTTGATGTTACAGTGAGGAGCTTTAGGGTGGGGCTGACCTGGGCTTGAATCCTAATTTTTTTTTTTTTTTGCGGTACCGGGGATTGAACACAGGGGCGTTCTACCTCCGTGCTATATCCCCAGCCCTATTTTTTTATCCTTTATTTTGAAACCGGGTCTCACGAAGTTGCGGAGAGCCTCACTAAGGAGAGAGAGAGAGAGAGAGAAGGAGAGAGAGAGCAAGAGAGCTGAGGCTGGCCATGAACCGGGATCCTCCGATCTCCGCCTCCCAAAGTACTGGGATTACAAGCGTGCGCCACCACGCCTGGCATTTGAATCCTAACTTTCTACATAAAACTCGGAGCGTTTCATCAATGAAGGAAAGGCTTTCACTAAAGTTATGTACATATGTGAAATTACTAATGCGAGTCTCAAGGTCATGTGTGGGGAAGGGGAGGGAGTGGGGAGGAAGCGGGTGTGGGGGGAGCCCACCAAGTGCTGTGTGCATGTATGTCCCTATCATTTTGAACTACATTATGATGTGTGACTACAATACACCAATAAAAGTACTTGGGAGGCTGAGACAAGAGGATCATGGGTTCAAAGTCAGCCTCAGCAACTTAGTGAGGCCCTCCACAACTTAGTGAGACCCTGTTTCCAAATAAGAAATAAAATCGGAGCCGGGCATGGTGGTGCATGCGTGTAATCCCAGTACTTGGGAGGCTGAGACCTGATGATCCGGGTCCGCGACCAGCCTCAGCTACTTAGTGAGGCCTCCGCAACTTAGTGAGACCCTGTTTCGAAATAAAGAATAAAAATAGGGCTGGGGGTGTGTAGCTCAGAGGTAGAATGTCCCTGGGTTTAATCCCCAGTGCCAAAAAAAGAAAAAAAAAGAAAGAAAATCAGGCTGGGGTTATAACTTGGAGGTAGAATGCCTCTGAGTTCAATCCCCAGTACCTCCCCACACACAAAAGAAATTGAATGAGACTATAGAAAAGAGTAGAAATACAATAAAATGTTAAAACTGGCTATAAAAAACACTTTGTGCATTTCAGCATAGTTACATTACCTTTCTTTTTTTTTTGCAGTACTGGGGATTGAACCCAGGGGCATTCTACCTCTGAGCTACACCCCCAGCCCTATTTTTTATTCTTTATTTTGAAACAGGGTCTCACTAAGTTGCGGAGGGCCTCACTAAGTAGCTGAGGCTGGCTGCGAACCCGGATCCTCCTGTCTCAGCCTCCCAAGTACTGGGATTACAAGCTTGCGCCACCACGCCCGGCTTCTATTACCTTTCTGACCATCACTTTCCCATCTATAAAATGGAGATAACAATGTCTACCTCACTGCACTGCTGAAGAGATACATGGGGAAAAAATTATATGTAAAACCCTCACAGCACTTGGTACATACTAAACACTCAATTGTATCTACTGTGCCTTTAAAAATGCAAAGTAAATTGAATGTTCATGTGCTGGAAGATTTTCAAAAAAGATCATTACCTACTATGCTCAGGTATCGTGCTAAGAGCTGGGAATGCACACTACAATAATCAAAAACAAGATGCCCCCCCAAATCCATGGAGCTCGCAGGCTATTCACCTGTAAGGTCACACATAAAACGTCCACACAGCTCTTCGGAGCCCAGTTTAGGACAGTAAAGAAGAAGCTGATGTCCCAGACCATAAAGCAAATGCACGCATGAAGTATAAGCAGCAGGCAGATCACATCCTCCAAGCCATTAATTCACACTTTCCCTCGTTTTAATTTGGCAACGATAGATAAAAAATCATGACGCTTGTTTTTTGTCCTTCAATATTGTCGACAAATTAAATGGGGAAAGACAACGTTCCAAAAGCGGCCTGGAGCGTAGTGCTGGCACAGAGTGGCAGAGTGTGCGAACAAGTCAGGAGAAAGTTATAGCGTGAAAAACAGCTGGTAGATGGTCCATTAGCCACTGCCTGGTTGCCCAGGAGGCCCCTTAGCCAAGCTCCTTAATATGAAGGTCTAAGTAGTAGGTCTAATTATACAAATTAGGGAAAAGAAAGAGAAGAATGCATTGCTTTGATCAAGGAAAGATGTATTTACAAGATATGATCCTTAATGTTCCCAAGGATACACATGTTGGCAAATGCCCACACCCTAAACATGCAACTAACAACAAAAAAAGTTTCCCCGAGCCAGGCGTGGTGGCACACACCTGTAATCCTAGTACTTGGGAGGCTGAAACAAGAGGATTGCAGATCGGAGGCCAGCCTCAGCAACTTAGTGAGATCCTGTTTTAAAATAAAGAATAAAATAGAGCTGGGGGTATAGCTCAGAGGTAGAATGTCCCTGGGTTTAATCCCCTGTAACACACACACACACACACACACACACACACACACACGCACGAGTCTACCCTCATCTCATTTCCCCTTTCTGTTGTCCTTCTCAGCTCCCACTCTCAGTTTCACAAGCTCAAATTAGGGGGCAGAAATCTTGCTTGACCCAGCCCAGAGCCATCTCTCAACATATTCATCTGCAGAAGCACGTGGGAGAGAAACCGCCCAGCCACGTGCCAGCAACCGTGGGAGGCTCCATTGCCGCTCCCGAGCCGGGGTAACCCTGGCTTCCAACTCACACCCCCCTGGATTAGGACAAGAACCAGAAAATACCAGATGCACACCTTCGGGGGCTCCTGGGTGCTGACATACCCCTTATTGAGTATACCCTTTAAGGCTGCATGATCTTTACAAATCCACCGTTCAAGTAATTATTAAACACCAACTATATGCCCCTCATGGTGAGAACTACAGTGAAGTCATTCAGGCCCTTCAAAGATGAGACCAGAATCACAATGGAAGAGTCTCAACAGGACCCAAGTGGCCCTGTGACAAATGTGATGCCATCTTGTTGACACACTGTGAAAGCCCTGTGCTTGGGGGGGATCGTCCTCCTCGCCAGTAGACACAGCAGCGTGTCCAAGACTCTACAAAGAGCCTGCTGGGCTTTCCACATAGTGCCAGGGAAGCTAAGAGTCACTAAAAGAGTCAGCAGTTTTCAAAAGCGCTCACGGCAGCAAGGGGCCATAGAAATGGCTCAGACACGTGTTCGGCTGGTCTGGGGTGGTTCTCCTGGAAGGACGCCATGCTGTAGCCGCGAGCCAGCGGAGCGCATGCCAGGCTGTCAGCGACCAGCAAGGAACGGGATTTTAATGTCCAGGAACGAAGGGAGAGGGAGTAACCGGTGGTCTGGCATCTGGCATTGCGCTGCTCTCGCAGAAAGCAAGGAAACCCCTGCCTTCTGCAACGAGTCTTCTCCACTGGGGCTTGGAAGGTGACATGGCATCGACCCTGCTTCCACCTGCACGCCTCGCAGCTGCACACGAGAGCCTGCCTCGCCCGCCTCGCCTGCCTCACCTGCCTCGCCTGCCTCGCCCGCCTCACCTGCCTCGCCTGCCTCGCCATTGCTAACATGGCTGCACCGCAGCATCCTCATTGGTCCATGGCCTCAGGTCAGGCCTGAGAATGAAGCCTGGCCCTACCATTTACTAGGTGTTATCCACCTTGGCAGACACTCCGTTTCCCCATCAGTAAAATGGGGGTGCAACCAAATGGTTATGAAGATTAAACATCCCCTTATTACAGAATTCATATAATACCATTGGCATAATAAATGGCATATTGAAAATGCTCTATGATATATTAAATATCTATGCATATATGTATACATGTGTATATACACACACACACACACACACACACACATATATATATATATATTGTGGGGGGTTACTGGGGATTAAACCCAGGAGTATTCCACCTCAGAGCTACACCCCCAGCCCATTTCATTTTTATTTATTTATTTATTTATTTATTTTTGCGGTACTGGGGATTGAACTCAGGGGCATTCTACTTCCGAGGTACACCCCCAGCCCTATTTTTTACTCTTTATTTTGAAACAGGGTCTCACTAAGTTGCAGAGGGTCTCACTAAGTAGCTGAGGCTGGCCGCGAACCCGGATCATCAGGTCTCAGCCTCCCAAGTACTGGGACTACAAGCGTGCGCCACCATGCCCGGTTCATTTTATTTTTATTTTGAAACAGGATCTTGCTAAGTTGCTGAGGGTCGCACTAAGTTTCTGAGGCTGGCCTCCAACCTGTGATCCTCCTATCTCAGCCTCCCAAGTACTGGGATTACAAGCGTGCGCCACCACACCTGGCTCCATGCTATATTTTTAAGAAGTGTTCAAATTATTTTGTGATTGGAGATGGAGTTAGGAGGTCCTCATTTAGCTCCTTGATTTGCTCTGTACAATTTTGGGCGGGATTTATCTTGCAGGGGGGTTGCTTGGTAAGAAGATTCTTGATCATTGTCCTGTCTGAAGTGGAAGAAGTTACTTGAGCACTGGGATGCGCTAGATGGGGGGTTAAACTTCCAAGCACTCAAACATCTGAAACAGGGAGTCCTCCAAGCTGCTGTACCCATGGGCAATTGATGGCCTCTGAGTGGAGATGTATACAGTGAAATCTACCATGCATTTTCCCACTTTGGTATTTCTTAATAGTTTATTGGGAAATAATCTAAGTATTATAATGGTGTCGAGTTCTACAAATGCACACTATTGAAGGTGTCATTATAAATAATTTACATTATTTACAGTTTGAAACTATTCCATTTCTTTACTTATTAATATATTTCACCCTTTCCTTTTCCTTTTCTTTTCTTTTTTCTTTTCTTTTTTTTTTTTTCCGTGTGTGTGTGGGGGTACTGAGATTGAACCCAGGGGCATTCTACCTCAAGCCAAACTCCCAGCCCTATTTTATTTTATTTTGAAACAGGGTCTCACTAAGTTGCTGAGGCTGACTGTGACACTGCGATGCTCCTATCTCAGCCTCCCAAGTACTGGGATTACAAGTGTGCGCCACCATGTTCATCTAATTTGCCTTTCTTTAGTTATTAATAAGTTTGACCCTTTTTCCATAACCCGTTGAATTTTCTTATTTCTTCCTTGCAAACTGATTCACAGTCTTTGCTCATATTCTTATGCAGGATTAATTTATATTGATTTGGAACAGCTCATTGTATGTTAAGGATCAACTCCTGTCTTTTTCCCACATACAAATTCCCAGTCTCTTATTAACTTCTATTTTTTTTAAATTTATAACAGAAGTTTCAAATTTTCATGTAGCTAAAGTTATTGGGTGTTTTTCCCTTTGTAATTATTTTTATTGCTTTTAGGCTTAGAAAGTTTTCCCCCACTTCAAAATTAGTTAAACATGTGCCTATACTTTCTTACATCTCTTTGGGTGTGGTTATCTTGAATTCCTTGGTGCATTTTTAATCCCTGATCTGGTATCAGGCTTAAATGTTGTAAATTGGTACAGCCTTTCTAGAAAATGATTTTTGCAAGATGTATCAAAACCCACAAATGAGTTAGTAGTTTTGCTCCAGTAATTTTACTTCTCAGAATCGAACTCAAGAAAATGACTGGGCATGTGGTCAAGGATTTCTATATGAAGACAGTCATCCCAATGGTGTTTATAATAGCAAAAATGGGAATAGTTGAAAAGTTTCTCATGGGTGGGGTGAGTATATGCTATACAGCTACACTATCCCATATGGTAACCATTAGCTATTCAAATTTAAGTTTATTAAAATTAAATAAAATTTAAAAGTCATTTCCTCAGTTGCAGTAGCCATGTTTCAAGTTCTGAATAACTGTAAGTGACTAGGGGCCATGGTATTAGCACAGGCACATAACCCCATTCTCACAGAAGTTTCTGTTGAGCAGTGGTGCTCGGTGGCCATTAAAATCGGGTCTTTAAGGAATATTTAATAACATAAAGTATATTCATGACATAATGGAAAATAAAATATCAGAATACAAAATATTTGGTGGTAACAGGAATTCGGATTGGTTGTAGTGACCTTTACTTGTCAAAATATTTTCATTAAGTTATATTTGTTCAGAGAAAACACAAACCCTGACTTCGTGACCCTCATTACTTCAAAAGAGAGAGAGAGAGAGAGAGAGAGAGAGAGAGAGAGAGGAAGAAGGAGGAGGGGAGGGGGAGGAGAAGAGAATCTGAAGATACATAGGTATATAGGAACTGAATGAGCTACATGGGGAAATCGACCACACACCACCTACTCAGTAACTGTTCATTGACTGAAAATCCAAATGAGAATTGTCACTTTGGTTACATGAAAGACCATAATTAACACAGTATTCTGGGGCCACCAGTGGTCTCGAAAGAAGCCATGATTATCTCCCTGACCACATCTAGTATCCAGCCACCAGAGTCACAAAAACGACTCGGTGGGCAAAAGGCAAAAGGCACTGAAGAACTTGCATTGCATAAAGCAAGGACCTGGACGAGCATTTACTCCATATGATGGGCCATGAAGCTTTGCACTCAATACATAACCAGACACTAGGAAAAAACACTTCACGCTTTGGTGTGGTTAAAACCTTGGGAAAAAAACTTGAGAAACCTACAGGCAATCTGGACTCAACTTTTCCACACAAAAACAACTAAAAAAGCCAAAGAAAATGTATATTTTTAATACTTTCATTGGTGTATTCCCATGTCATTCACATTGTCCACTCTGTCAGGGCCCTTCAGGTGAAGGTATTTCAATAGCCTAGCCCTCTGCCCTCTTAAAACCCATGTTAAAATAAATCATAGCTTATTGGCAATGGCTTAAATGAATCAATTCAGGAATGTTCTCTGCAGGTAGGAACAGCTGGGTGGTAAGGTCAACATTTGGCATCAACTGAATCTTATTCACAAGGTAGATCACTGTCCCTGGAAAAACCAATGAACTAAAAAAAACAAAAAACAAACAAATAAGCCAGGCACGGTGGTGCACGCTTGTAATCCCAGTACTTGGGAGGCTGAGACAGGAGGATTCGGGTTCACAGCCAGCCTCAACTACTTAGTGAGGCCCTCGGCAACTTAGTGAGACCCTGTTTCAAAATAAAGAATAAAAATAGGGATGGGGGTATAGCTCGGAGGTAGACCCTGTTTCAAAATAAAGAATAAAAATAGGGATGGGGGTATAGCTCGGAGGTAGAATGCCCCTGGGTTCAATCCTCAGTACCGAAAAACAAAAACAAAAACAAAAAAAAAAAACAGGCAGTTGGCAGTTGGCACTCACCTGGCGGAGTTTGGTTCCTACCATCGAGGCACTGGTGTCGAGCACGAAGACTACGTTCTTGGGTAAAGGAGGAAGGTCTTTAGGAGCAAAGTAATGCACGAAATAACCATTTAGAACCTGGTGAAGGGAAAATCAAGTAAAAATGGTAGTACCCAGAGTAGGGAGGAAAATTACCTACAGTGAATAGTCTAGGCTCACATTTTATTATCCATGGTCCTGATCCCTCCAAGAGAATTGGTTGCTAATTAATCTGTATAAGGATAGATCCCTTTAAAATTGACTGATCCTGGGCTGGGGATGTAGTTCATATACATGCACAAGGCCCTGGGCTCAATTTCTAGCACTGCAAAAAATATATATGTATACTGATCATTTGGGGGGGTACTGGGGATTGAACCCAGGGGCATTCTACCTCTGAGCTACATCCCCAGCCCTATTTTTTTTTGTTCTTTATTTTGAAACAAGGTCTCACTAAATTGCAGAGGGCCTCACTAAGTAGCTGAGGCTGGCCGCGAACCTGCAATCCTCCTGTCTCAGCCTCCCAAGTACTGGGATTCCAAGCATGCGCCACCACGCCCAGCTTCATATGCTGATCTTGACAATCAATTCAACTTTAATTTTCCATCCCCTTCTGACCTCGGTACTCGAGAATCCTGCTTCTCTCATTGTCTCATATTTACCAAGCATCGGACACACGTTGAGACATCGAAGTTGTCTACATTTCACATACACATTAATACATTTTAATATTCCCACCCTGTCTCTGGAGCAATAAAACCTAAAAGGAAATAGGCTGTGGAAGAGTTTCTTTTAATTAAAAGTGAAGATGAACTAAAATTCTAACCTCATTTAAAACACCATAGGGAAAATTATATTACAGATTTCCTTTGCTGCTCAGATTACTGGAGCAGGAAATAGGTATTCTCAGCTTCCAGCAAGGGATCCGCACTAGTTTCTTTGAAGACATACTTTGGGGTAAAACAAATTTACTAAGAACCAGAAAGATCTTTTGCCCATAGGTAAGTATCAGAATCCACAAGTCTGAGTCAAACCCAAGTGTCAAGCTACCAATATGAAATAGGAACACAGGCCGAGCGTGGCGGCGCACACTTGTAATCCCAGTACTTGGGAGGCTGAGACAGGAGGATTGCAGGTTCGAGGACAGCCTTAGCAAATAGTGAGACTCTCACCTAGCGAGACCCTGTTTCAAAATAAAAATAAAATAGGACTGGGGGTGTAGCTTGAAGGTAGAATCCTCTGGGTTCAATCCCCAGTACTACACACACACACACACACACACACACACACACACACACAGAAGTGGGTACACCACAGAACCTGTTACCTGTATGTCTCCAATGTTCTCATCCCTATTGACATCATATCGAATGATGAAATCTCCCAAAATTCCATTCTGGGCAATCTTGGCTTGTTGTACCACAGTAGGCTTAAAAACGACTCTGGCGAAAGTCTCGTTTTGATTGATAACAGTAGAGGGAGGAGGGCCAGAATCATCTGCAAATAAGACATAATCATAATTAATAACTGAAGACACAAACATTTTCCTGAAAAGAAATATGAACTGTTTTGGTATCGTGAGGGTTAGATGTCATCTTATTGCAGGTTTGCAGTTTATAAGATCAATGATTTTGTACTGTTAATATATCACAGTGTAAAAGATACACTATCATATATTTCTCCATTTTGGCTCCTTTTTAACCTTTTCTTAGGAAAAATTTTTAAACACATAAAAGTAGAAAGAAGAGCAAAATGAATCCCAAGCCTGGTGCAGTGGCACGTCTGTAATCCCAGTGCTTAGGAGAATGAGACAGCAGGATCACAGGTTCCAGGCCAGCCTCAGCAACTTAGGGAGACCCTCAGCAATTTAGTAAGACCCTGTTTCAAAATAAAAACTAAAAAGGGCTGGAGTTGTAGCTCAGAGGTAGATTGTTCCTGGGTTCTATCCCCAGTACCAAAAAAAAAAAAAAAAGAATCCCCATGTACCCATCACCCAACTTTAAAAGTGTTTTATCAACACTTTGTCAATCATTTTGGTCTATTTTTAGTCTCGCCTTTTTTTCTAGAGTATTTTAAAACAAATTTCAGACACTATATTTCATCCACAAATACATCAGTATGTAACCTCTACCTATAAGAACTTTTTTATCATTAACTACAAAACCATTATCACAAATAACAAAACTAATGCTTGATGCCTTGTTATCGTCTAATATTCAGTCTACTTAAATTTCCCTGACTTTCTAAAAATGGTCATGGTATGATTGATCTGTTTGAAACAGGATTGAAGTCCCTATATCACATTTAGTTTATATTTCTTAAGTCTCTTTTAATCTGCAAGTGTCCCTGCCCTCTTTCCTGCCCCTTTTCTAATTATATATATATACATATAATATATATATTATATATATAGCATATATATATTATATATATAACATATAGATTATATATTATATATAGCATATAGAATATATATATGTGTGTGTGTGTTGTAAAACACTGGTAATTTGTTCTAGGAAATTTCTCACATACTGCATTTCATGTTGCGTCATTTAACTCATTCCTCTCTTCCTCTTGTTTCCAATATTTAGAAGAACTATTAAAAAAATTGATGCCCAAGCCCAGAGATTCTCATTTCATTGTTCTGAGACACATCCTGGATATCAGGACTTTGAAAAATTCACTATGTTAATGTTTAGCTAAGGTTGAGAACAATGGTGGTGCATGCCTGTAATCCCAGTACTTAGGAGGCTGAAATAGGAGCATCAGAGGTTGGAAGACAGCCTCAGCAATGTAGTGAGACTCTCAGCATCCAAGGAAGACCCTGTTTCAAAACAAAAAAATTAAATAGGGCTGGGAGTGCAGCTTGGAGGTAGAATGCCCTTGGGTTCAATCACTACTACTACTACTACTACTACTACTACTACACACACACACACACACACACACACACACACACACACACACACGTTGAGAACCAAGCACTACCACCTGTCTTTACTGGTGTTCTGGAAGTCAGAGCTAGAAGGTTGGTTAGATTCAGGTTCCATGCGGTTGAGCTGCTTCATAGGTGACAAACACGTCCCAGGTGAAGCATCTTCATAGAGTCCTCGTAGGTGACACCGAGTCCTGTCTACTCCATCACATTAATAGGCACATAACACCTCACTGTCTACTTTTAGTGACATTAGTACTGATAGTGTGCAGGTGTTGGCCGGACCCCTCCACACACACACACACACACACACACGTTATAATGTTCCCTTTGATCTTTCACTTAACAGTTTTATCAATTTCTGTTGGCCACATTTTTTTTATTTTTTTGGCAGTACCGGGGACTGAACCCAGGGACGTTCCACCTCTGAGCTACACCCCCAGCCCTATTTTTTATACTTTATTTTGAAACTGGGTCTCATGAAGTTGCGGAGGGCCTCAGTAAGTAGCTGAGGTTGGCCGTGAACCCGGATCCTCCGGTCTCCATCTCCCAAGTACTGGGATTACAAGCATGCGCCACCATGCCTGGCAGTTTTACCAATTTCTGATGAATGCTAGGATGCACTGTTTCATTAGATTTAAAAACGATGACTTCTAATTTTATCATTCCTTCCATATGAATTATTCCATAAAGAAAACCTTTCCCTCATCAATCATTTGTTTGCTGTAACACACTCTCTGTCCAGAAGCCTTACAACTCTTTAAAAAAAGATAAAGTCCACCAGGCATGGTAGTACACACTCATAATCCCAGTACTTGGGAGGCTGAGACAGGAGGATCGTAGGTTCAAGACCAGTCTCAGTAACTTAGTAAGACTCTCAGCAAGCTAGTGAGACCCTGTTTCAAAAAACTAAAAGGTCTGGGGGTGTAGCTCCGAGGTAGAATGCCCTAGGGTTCTATCCCCAGTACCACACACCCAAAAAAGTCCCAAAGGTTTCCCCAACATAAATCATAGGATATAAATTAGAATTACAGAAAGAGTATCAGATAAATGGATTCTATGTGATTTATGAAAAACCAGTGCAATGATAGAAAAGCAAAGAGCATCCCATTTTTTACTCCTGGACTTCATTTCCTATTAGAACACAGAGAATTATTTAGCAGACACTCCACCTTTATAAATGCAAACAACACCAATCTATTTGCTTAACAATAAAAACCCACATTTTTAAGATCTGCATGTATCATAAAAATATGAAAATAAAAATAAGAATTTTTAATCATAAGTATATGCAGAAGTTTTTTATCCAGATGCTAGCTCAGAGTCAGGCTTAAAACTGAGGCAAAGCATCTGATTATTTTATTTATTTATTTATTTATTTATTTATTTATTTAGCAGAACTGGGGATGGAACCCAGGGGCATTCTACCTCCAAGCTACATCCCCAGCCCTATTTTTTATTCTTTATTTTGAAACAGGGTCTCACTAAGTTGCAGAGGGCCTCACTAAGTAGCTGAGGATGGCCTTGAACTTGTGATCCTCCTGTCTCAGCCTCCCAAGTACCGGGATTACAAGCGTGCACCACCACACCTAGCTTGTCTTTTTAAAATCTATTCAAGTTGATACCATGGCATAGGTGGACCAGTAATTTCCCATCTCTAATTAGCAGAATTTAAAAAAAGAAGAAGAAGCATAAACGGCCCCAGTAATTTGTATTTAAGAATAAACTTCCCTGTGCTGAGGGTTTACCAGGCACTAAAGTCAAAGGAAGTTTAAACATTTCCTTCAACAGAACAGACAATAACTTTTCAGAGACAATTTAGGTGTAACCTTAACAGGAACCACAGGGCTGAACTGATTCTTCTATTATTTGCACTTAACAAGGCCAGGAATTTTGGAAGTGACCAGAGAGCATGCCAAATAGAAAAAAAATAATAATCTTCATAGAAAGACAGCCGTATAAGAGATAGCATGTTTCCAATCACTCTGCTAGCTGGAGGAGTGGGGAATTCGAGACAGCACATTGATAAGCGTAGCCGTCCAGTTCACCAGCCATGGTTGGAGAAGCCATAGAACCGTCAGACAGGAGGAAGACAAGGGGGCTGGAAATGGAAAGCTGCTTGAAAATGGGAAAATGTAGTAAAAAAAAATGGAATCAATCTCACATTGGTGATTACTGATAAAGCAGCAAGAATGAGAGGCATGGCAGTATCTCTGCTAAGAACACAGAACCATGAGTCAGCAGGACCCGCCTCTGAGCACTGATTCCAATTCTTATGAGCTGCAAGACCCTGGGCAAGGTACTGAGCCTCGGTTTTCTCACCTGTAAAATGGGTTAATAGGACCCAATGTAACATTATTGAAAAGACTAAGTTTGTATTCAGCACCATTCTGATTTACAGTAAGCAGTCACTCTAGCTAATATTATCAACCTTAAACATACATCAAATAGAAGAAGAGTTAAATATAAGATTATGAAACATGTCAAAGGTAGAATACTACCTGGCAATAAAGTAAAAAGATTGCTATTGCAGCCAGGCCTGGTGGTGCATGCTTGTAATCCCAGTACTTGAGAGACTGAGACAGGAGGATCGCAGGTTCAAGGCCAGCCTCAGCTACTTAGTGAGGCCTCCACAACTTAGTGAGACCCTGTTTCAAAATAAAGAATAAAAAATAGGGCTAGGGGTGGAGCCCGGAGTTAGAATGCCCCTGGGTTCCATCCCCGGTACTGCCAAAAAAAAAAAAAAAGATTGTAATTGCCATTTGCAACATAAATCTCATAGTCATGTTGAGTAAAAACAGCAGACACAAGAGTACCTTCTCTATGGTGGTGTTTACACAAAGTTTAAGAAGGAGCACACTTGCTGCTCGCGGCAACTGAAGTAGAGCGATGGGGATGTTGGTGGGTTGGAACTGACTGGGAAAAAAAGCAAAGGAACATTCTGGGGTGGTGAGAATGTGCTACGTGTTGATAGGGAAGGCAGTTTTGGGGTTTATTTTGTTTTGTTTTGTGGTACTGGCAATTGAATCCAGAGGCATTCTACCTCTGAGCTACACCCCCAGCCCGATTTTTTTTTTCTTATTTGGAAACGGGGTCTCACTAGGGTTCAAGGCTGGCTTGGAACCTGTGATCCTCCTGTCTCAGCCTCCCAAGTACTGAGATTACAGATGTTCCTGGCTGAAGATAGTTATTGTATGCATATTTATATGCATGTACAGCTTGGTAAGTGGGTACTATATATATAGCACTATAGTATTATAGTACTATATATATAGTGTATATATATATATATACACACATAGTGTATATATATAGTATATATGTATATATAGTGGGTACTATATATACAAACTGTACACATAATGTTCATATACTTTATTCTACTTATACATGGACTTTTATTTATTTATTTGTGTGTGCGTATGTGGGGGTGTACTGGAGATTGAACCCAGGGGCATTCTACCTCTGAGCTCCACCCGCAGCCTGATTTTTTTATTCTTTATTTTGAAACAGAGTCTCACTAAGTTACGGAGGGCCTCACATGTAGCTGAGGCTGACCTCAAACCTGCGATCCTCCTGTCACAGCCTCCCAAGTACTGGGATTACAAGCGTGTGCCACCACGCCCGGCTCTACATGGACTTTTAAAATTTTATTTTTTTATTCTTTCAATTTAATTAATTTATTTTTATAATACTTTTATTGGTGCATTATAGTCTCACCTCATAATGTAGTTCATAGGGATAGTGACATACATGTAAAATTTCAACTTGAGAGTTGGAGAACAGAATCGAGTGAACAGGCATTCTCTGGCATGGAACATGATATAATTTGCCCAGTGGACTCCTATCTGTTCTTTCCCTTGGGATAAATGTGTTTGTGTGGGCATTTATACGGGGATTAGGTGTATCCAGAGTAATTCCAGCTGGCAGAATTAGGACCAGGGATCAGCGGCCGGGAAGCACTTTCCAATGCAGTTATCAGAAGGTAAGAAAGATGTTCTGTTGGCGCAGGCAGCTCTCACTTCCCGTCTCATTAGACGTGTTCAGGCATCCTCTAGAAGGGCCACCTACCGGGATGGTGTGGAGCAGAACTCACAGCGTGGCCTTGGACCGGCAGCATCAGCGCCGCCTGGGAACTTGCTAGAAATGCCAATCTTGGACCTACCCCAGAAACTACAAATCAGGAACTCCAAGGATGGGACTTAGCATTGTGGTTTTTGTTGCTCTTGTTTTGTTTTTTGTTTGTGTGTGTGTGTGTGTGTGTGTGTGTGTGTGTGGTACTAAAGATTGAACCCAGGGGCATTCTACCTCTGAGCTACACCTCCAGCCCTTTTTTTTTTTTTTTTGTGGTACCAGGGATTGAACCCAGGGGCGTTCTACCTCTTCGCTACACCCCCGGCCCTATTTTTTATACTTTATTTTGAAACCGGGTCTCACGAAGTTGCAGAGGGCCTCACTAAGGAGAGAGAGAGAGAGAGAGAGAGAGAGAGAGAGAGAGAGCTGAGGCTGGCCGCGAACCTGAATCCTCCGGTCTTACAAGCATGCGCCACCACGCCCGGCTCCAGCCCTTTTTTTATTTTTTGTCTTGAAACAGAGTCTCCCTAGGTTGCTGGGAGTCTCACTATGTTGCTGAGGCTGGCCTCAAACCTGCAATCTTCCTGTCTCAGCCTCCCAAGTACTGGGATTACAGGTGTGTACCACCACATCTAGCATAACAACGTGTATTTTAACTAGCCCTCTAAATGATTTGGTTTCTTCCCTTGGAAAATAGACATGAGTCTTATACACAGTTCGTGTGCCTTATAAATCATAGTCAATAAAATCTGTTGTACGTAATTAGGCAATGTTTAGATTATCTCTAAGATTCTGCAGTAATTAAATTTGATTTTCTTTATACCATCAGCATGTACCTACTCTGTCTTTGTTTCAAAACTCTCTCATGGAAATGCTTCTTACAAGTGCCCTGAATTAATACATTCATGGCCAAATGAAAGCACTGGGGATTAAAAAGCATAATTTCCCTCTTCATAATTCATGTGACGAGGCTCTTTGATATAGACCATGAGAAAGGATAGTGCATTATTATTTTGGTTTCCTACTGACCTCGGCTGTTTGTCCGTTCGTGATGAAAATTCATAAGATTCCTCTAAATGGGCTTATTTGATGTGCCCAAAGAGTGGGTTGCCTCTCGATTTGATTACTCATCAAGAAGCGGAGCTCCTGACGGTGGCTTCCGCCCATGAAGTACCCGGCAGTAAAAGTGACCCAGTGCATTTTCTGCTACCTCTTTTTTTTTTTAATCTGCAGAAAACAATTCCGGAGTAATATATCTAGAAGACAAAATCTTCTCTTTATTAGAGGAAGAAAAATAAAATCTGCTAATTAGGTGAGCACCAGTTATTTCACAGCTACTGACAAAACTGCAAAGCAGAATAATACTGTAGGTTTCCTCAGTGGGAACTGGGGCTCCTATGCTGACCGCCACAGAGAATTTCACAAGCACAGTGAGCTGTAATAGCAGGGCCCCAGAGTCCTGGGATGTGTTCTCCAGGCAGTGAGGAAGGGAAGGGTTTGGAGCCGACCAGAAAAGAGGAAGCACTGACCTACTTTTCTTTTCTTTTTTTTTCTTTTTTTGCGGTACTGGGGATGGAACCCAGGGGTATTCTACCTCCAAGCTACACCCCCAGCCCTATTTATTATTCTTTATTTTGAAACAGGGTCTCACTAAGTTGCGGAGGGTCTCACTAAGTAGCTGAGGCTGGCCTCGAACACGGATCCTCTGGTCTCCGCCTCCCAAGTACTGGGATTACAAGCGTGCGCCACCATGCCCAGCTGACCTACTTTTCTAATGAGAGCCCATGTCTCTTCTCCTCCTTTGTTTCCTTCACTTTAAAAAAATAATAATAATATTTTTTTTTTTGCGGTACCGGGGGATTAAACCCAGGGGCGTTCTACCCTCAAGCTACAACTCCGGCCCTATTTTTTATACTTTATTTTGAAACCGGGTCTCACAAAGTTGCGGAGGGCCTCACTAAATCGCTGAGGCTGGCGGCGAACCCGGATCCTCCGGTCTCAGCCTCCCAAGTACTGGGATTACAAGCGTGCGCCACCACGCCCGGCAATAATAATAATTTTCTTGGTGCATTGTAATTATACATTATAGTGTGGTTCAAAGTGCTTAAACATACATGGACACAGCACTTGGTGTGTTTCCGTCTGCATCTGAGCCCGCTTCCCACTCCTCCATCCTCATACACATTAGTGAGCTTGGTATTGATAGCTTCATATATGGACATAGAATTATTTGAACTATTTCCTACCTCCATCCTCCTTCACTTCCCCACTTCCTCCCCAAATCCCCTTCCACTATTTTACTGGTCTCCCTCTTCACTCATCTGAATTCCCTTTTGTTTCCTCTTTTCTCTCTAGCTTCCACATAGGAGGGAAAATATAGGACCCTTGGCTTTCTGAGACTGGCTGATCTCAATTAGCATAATATTCTCCATTTCCATCCATTTTCCCACAAATGGCATAATTTTGTTGTTCTTTATGGCTGAGTAAAATTCTACTGTGTATAGGTACCACATTTTCTTTATCCACTCATCTGTTGACGGACACCCAGGTTGGTTCCATAATCTGGCTATTGTGAATCGTGCTGCTATGAACATGGGTCTGCATGGATCGCTATAGAATGATGACTTCAGTTCTTTTGGAGAGATACAGGGAGTGGTACAGCCGGGTCGTTTTAGTCTTTTAAGGACCATTCCTAGTCTTTTAAGGAACCTCCATACTGATCTCCATAATGGTTGCTTCCTTTCTTTCTTGCCCACTTGGTTAGGGGGAAACAGTAAACTGTGGAGGCTGCTCTGATGGGGGTGGCTGTCTTCTCATGCTGTCTCTGTTTTAATCCAGGCACTGGTGGTCTCACAAGAAGCAAGATAACCTCAATGTTCAAACAACACCTGTACTGTGCCCTTGGGAAAATTTACTAACTGCTCCCCCCCCCCAGTGGCCACCAGCATCCCTTGAGGCTCTCTTCCTGTCTACATACAGCCTCATTTCTTTTGAGCAAGAAACTAGGTGTCACCTGTAGAAGCTACATCCTACCAAGAACATGTGGTCTGGAGTTTCCAGGCTCTGAATGACTGGCTTACTCTTTTTGTTTTTCATGGTACTGGAGATTGAACCCAGGGGCATTCTACCTCCAAGCTATACCCACAGCACTTTTTATTTTTTATTTTGAAACAGGGTCTTGCTAAGTGGCTGAGGGCCTCACTAAGTTGCTGAGGCTGGCCTCAAACCTGCGATCCTCCTGTCTCGGCCTCCCAAGCCCTGGGATTGCAGGTGTGCACCGCTGTACCCAGCTTATGGCTTACTCTTTCTGAGCCTCAGTTCCACACCTGTTAAACTGGAAGTTCTGTGATCATCGGATCATTGTGAGGATGTGTGTGAGCTCACACGTGGAAGGTGCTGAGCATGGCACCTGGTGCATAATAGTCTCTCAGTACATATCAGTCCCCCTCCTGCTCCCCCTCGGCAGTCACCTCTTGTACTCCTTGTCTATTATAAAAGGCAACTCATGAGGGGAAAAACATTCTTTGACAACACACAGTTTACATTTTGCCATAACGGTTTTCTCTACATCACTGAGAGCTTGGTAAAAGCAGTCATCACTGGGAAAGGATGGACGCATCAGAACGAACATTCCTGACAGTGAGTACAAAGCTGTTTACACAAAGAACAGTCCTATAAAGTGTGATGGAGTCCGAGCTGCCCACGAGCCCCTGAAATCACATGCGGGATTTTGCTGGTAGAAGCATAAGTACAGTTTTATCTGAAGAGAGGATCCACCACTTTCACTACGTTCTTCAAAGAGTCTAAAGAGAGTTAAGAACCATGCCTATAAGTGTTATTAAATATGCCTCTGTATGATTCTATCTTGCAATGACAAAGCCCTTTATATATATGTGGAAGAAAACCCATATACATATAGTATATATATAGTATATGTAGATATCAATAACATATATCTATATCTATCTATATACGGTACATAAAGGTTTCCCTATATGATTCTATCTTTTAATGACAAAGACCTTTA
>PVJS01027242.1:0-26386 GCA_004027185.1 Glis glis | reverse complement strand
AGACAGGGAGAGAGAGAGAGAGAGAGCTGAGGCTGGGCCACGAACCCGGATCCTCCGGTCTCCACCTCCCAAAGTACTGGGATTACAAGCGTGCGCCACCACGCCCAGCTTAGAAAGTATATTTCTATTGTGAGAATTAAGTTATACCCTCCTTCCATATTCGAATTCATAGCTTTTTACCAAAAATTGCGGAGACCGGAGGATCCGGGTTCAAGGCCAGCCTCAGCTCTCTCTCTCTCTCTCTCTCATTCTCTCTCTCTCTCTCTCTCTCTCTCTACTTAGTGAGGCCCTCTGCAACTTCGTGAGACCCGGTTTCAAAATAAAGTATAAAAAATAGGGCCGGGGGTGTAGTGCGGAGGTAGAATGCCCTTGGGTTCAATCCCCGGTACCGCAAAAAAAAAAAAAATTGCACTGAAGTTTACTTATGACTCTATTCACTAGTTATGTCAAAATAATTCTTTACTCGAGTCGATGAGTTGGTCTGTTTCTCTTAAATACATTGGGTGGTATTTAAAAAACCCGGTTCAAAATATCATTTCTGAATTAAATTTTTGAAATTAACTCATTAACACAGATATTCTGCCTATTATGTATCAGATACTAAGGACACAAATAGAAAAATGTCCATGATGCCAAGAGCTCATTTAGAAAAGGAAATGGGTAGTTTATCATGATGTGGTTTTCAACTATATCGCCTGAAATATATGTGTGCAACTATCAACTATCAAGCATTATGCAGTCATGAATAAAAGTTTAAGATGCATATAAAAGAGTTGGTAATTAATGAGTGTGACACAGTATGGGAGGAGGTAGAATCCATGCGATTCACTGATTAAGCTCTTAAAACATCTTTCATGATCAGAATGTTGGCGTGGCTGTGATTAGAAACTCATTAAAATAGCCTTATATCCCTCCCCTAAAAATCCTACTTTTCAAATATGTCACGATGCCAGTGAAGGTAAATTCTTTCTAGTTTTATAAGAAATGGAATATATTTAAGAGTCGGTTGTCTTCTTGAGAAACCAATATTAGATTTTTTTGTAAGAAGCTGCTGGCAGAGATGTATAATCACCCATTTTTTTCAACTAACGTCACAGATTTTTGTCTAAGCTCACCGGGAAAAACATACGTGCATCCAAAGTTGCCACTTTTGAGCGGAATGTTACACATACCTGTTCTTGGGGACTGGGGTCTGAGCCCAAGTATTTGTAGGTCTTAATTCTGGACCCAGTAGGAAAGTCTCTTCTACTTGTAGTCACAAATGAGTCCACATAACTCGCAGTGTCTGCCCAGGGCATGTCAGGAAAAATCAGCTCAGTGGTCTGGAGATGCTTCTGTTTTGTAGGAAGAGAGGGGGAAAAAGTCTCAGAAAAGCTGTGGGAAATGACAAGTGAAGGAGAGAAATGTGGTATAATGAAGTGAACGTTGGACTAGGAGTCAGGCGTGCTGAGGTCAAGGGCCAACTCTGTCAATTGATGTTGGGAAGATATTCAGAGTAAGCATCAGATTCTGTGTTTCTGCAAAGATTATACCAGCGCCCACTCAGTAGTCTTGTTGGGAGCATTAATACATGTGTATGTATGAATCCATACACATGCATGGGTATCAGGATACGCCCACACCCACTGCGACATTGCCAATGGCTCATATTATCTTCCCCTTTATTCTTTGGGCCACTATTTGTTCATAGGACAAGAAATAATACTTGCCTTGACTCCTTTTACAGAGCTTCTATGAATTTCTTCAAGGAATGTGTGTTATATTTATTTTTTTATCAATGCTTTCAAATTTTTATATGTAGGTTATTCCTTTAAAACTGTGGAGAGCTGGGCATGGTGGTATGGTACATGCCTGTAATCCTGGTACTTGGGAGGCTGAGACAGGAGAATCCCAGGTTCAAGGCTAGCCACAGCAACTTAGTGAGACCCTGTTTCAATATAAAAATTAAAATAGGGCTGGGGGTGTAGCTCAGAGGTAGAGTGCTCCTGGATTCAATCCCCAGTAACACCCCCCCCAATACACCAAAAAAAATGGAGAATGCCATTTACAGCAAAATCTTTGACTTCAAGGAGTTCATAACCCACCTGAGCAACCAAGGCAGAGATCCCTTGAGAGTTAAGCAGCAACCTGGGATGAAGTACCAAGGTAGGACTGCCATGAGCTTTACATCATTTCTGCAGACCCTTCATGATCCAGTCTTCAGCTCCTGCCTCAGCCTTCTCTTTACTTGTACTTGACCCATAGAATAGTTCGCCAATCCCACCAGATATTTTTATTTCCTGAAGTTGTTCAGATCTTTTTGGCTTCAAGATCTTTCTTTCTATTGTGTCATCCACCTCTGATTCAGATTGTGGAAATCCTGCCCTCCAAAACAGTTTAAGATTAAATGCCTCCCCCATTTTTTTTGTACAGGGGAATAAACCCAGGAACATTCTACCCCTGAGCTATACCTTCAACCCTATTTTATTTTTTATTTTGAAACAGGGTCTCACTAAGTTACTGTGCACTGGCCTGGAACTTGTGATCCTCCTGTCTCAGCCTCCCAAGTACTAGGATTATAGGCATGTACCATCACACCAGCTTAAATGCCTTCTTAGTCTAGAATTTTCACCTACATTCTGCCTTATTTGGAAGTATTATCCTTCTTTTGAGCATATTGCACAACTTTATAGGCACTGAGGGTTTCCTGTAATATGAATTGCCTACCCTTTACCACTTTTTGTGTGTGTGTGTGGCACTGGGGATTGAACCCAGGCGCATTCTACCTCTGAGTTACACTGCAAGACCAATTTTATTTTTATTTTGAAACAGAGTCTCACTAGGATGATGAGAGTCTCACCACTTGCTGAGGCTGTCATGAAATCTGCGATCCTCCTGTCTCTGCCTTCCAAGTGTGCACCACCATGCTCAGCTCCTTTACTACTTTATTTTATTTTACTTATTTTATTTTTGACTTGTAAAGTCTGAATATTGATTTCCAGTCTCCAAAAACCACTAAAGAAACCTGTTGGTCGAGTATAACTCAGTGTGTTACCGTTACCCTCCTGTAAAAAGGAGACCACCTGTGCAGAGTATCTATCCTGTCTTAGAATGGAGACTTAGGAGGTTTAGGGTTTTCATGGCTGCCCTGGGTAATTTGAAGGCAAATCTTACAAGGTGTAGAACTGCTCTGAATTGGGCTAAACTTGGCATACTGGCTTCAGATTTTTGGGCAACTTGTTAGTTGAAGCTCTTGAAATGAGTGTTGATGAGCAAACTGTTTAAAAAAGCACACTATTTCATTTAGTTGAATGTCTTAACTTCTACCAGTGTATTTTCTGGAGCAAGGAGCAAAGTTATATTTGCTTGTTTTCAGTTGTCTTTTATTTTTTTATTTTGACTTTTTAAAAACAGGGTCTCACTAAGTTGCCGAGGGCCTTACGAAGTGGCTGAGGCTGGCCTTGAACCTGTGATCCTCCTGTCTCAGCCTCCCAAGTACTAGGATTACAAGCATGCACCACCACACCTGGCTTCAGTTCTTTTACACAGGGACAGTGAAAATGTATTGTCACTTTTAAGAGAGCAAACAAGCAAGGGCATTCAAAGACAAAAGCACAGTTCGTAAGGCCACACCCCCAGAGACCCACCTTCTCTAGCCACACCCCACCTGCTTAGGTTTTCACCCAGAAAATCTATTATAATGGATTTATCTACTAATGAGATTACAACCCTCATGACTTAATTATATCAATGCTGAACCTTAATACATGAGCTCTTCAGGGAACATTCTATATCTAACCATAACATTATAGGTGATCCATTTCAGAGAAACCGAGTGTCCAGAACAAACAGGGCTCAACCTGAAGTCAACCAGAGGATAGCATGGTCATGGGAAGTGGAACTTGTTCTCTCAGAAAAAGAGAGTAGCAAAACATTGAAACTGGACACTTGCCAAAAATGGGTTGATAGAAGGGGAAGATTAGATTGGAGTCCAAAACAGAGAGGATTTCAGTGAGGCTGAAGTGGCTCTGATTATAAGGTGACCTGGAGGTGGACTGGTGTAACCAGTACCAGTTAGCCCATCTATTTGTCTCCACGTTTTCCAGTTCCGCTCTAAGTAAGTTAGGTTCTTTCTGGTGATGACCAGTTTGTGCAGTATCAGTCTTGTAGAAGTTAACCCCGACCTCTCAGGAGTAAAATTAGTAACTGCCTAAAAGGGTAGCTTTGAGTAATGTATAAATATGTAAATGAGAAACATAGCATATATTGCTCACTAGCTTGTCAATATTTTTTGGTATAATCTGGTGATATTGGTAGTAATTTGCATAATTAATGTCTCTGATTGCAGTTCTGATGAGATACTTCTGAGGTTATCTAAACATTTCATTAAATTGACTTTTTTTAGTAATAAAACATACGTAATAATCATATGCACACTGTTAAAACACTGGAGTGATCAACTTTCTTGAACTTGAACAGGGCAGTGCAGGCTTCTGAATAAAGCTGCTTCATCTATCTAAATGTACATATTTGAATTTTTATTTATTTTTTAAACCTAGGCATTGGTTAGGAAAGTCATAGGAGCATATTTTTTTCTTTTTAATCTAAGGCTTTTGCATATCACTTACTTCAAAATTACTATCTGCCCCTTACGAAATTACATAGTTCAAAGGCATTACATCTGCTTAAATATTATGCAAGATTCAGGGACATGATCTACCTATCAGGAATGCTTTTGTCAGTCCAAGACTGATTATATTCTGTATAAGTTGAGCTCTTATTTTAAGTTTTAGTACTTCTTGTTAGACTTATATTTATGATATGAAATGCAAGTTTAAGATATTTTTAGTAGATATGCATGAAACAATAACACCCAAGTATTGGTAGCCTTTCAGGCATCTAATTGAAGAATAACCAAAAACAAGAGAAAAAAGTATGTTACCATTTTCTGGAGAATCAGAATTTGTTTGGTCTTACAATTAAAAAAAATGTAGTAATTGGTATAGTGAACCTAAAAGAGACTATAGTTTTCATACCAATACCCCAATTAAAATTTTGTGTTTTTCAAGGAATTGTCAATTTGATTACTAATTTTAATAATAAAAGGTATAGTTTTTAAATAGTTTTATCCTAATACACTATTGTTTTCTCATAGATTTCAATGAGAAAAAAATATTCCTGCAGCAAAATGGTTGAAACTCATTGGGCTTTGTGAATGGATTAAAGAGAGTCCCACTGACCCTAACTATATCCTCTAAGGAAACATATCCACAGAAAGGGATATTCCAAGCTAGGTGCCGTGGCACAAGTCTGTAATCCCAGTACTTGGGAGGCTGAGACAGGAGAAAAGCAGGTTCGAGGCCAGCCTCAGCAATGTAGCAAGACCCTGTTTCAAAAATTAAGATGATGATGATGATGATGATTATAAAGAACTGGGGGTTTAGCTTAGAGTTAGAAAGATCCTGGGTTCAATCTCTAGTACCACACACACACACAAAGGGATATTCTAGCAGGTGTGGAGAAACAAACTTCCATAGCACCTGCCTCTGGCTTGAGCTTCATGATCTCTATTTTAAAAAAAAAAAGATTATTCTCAACTTCTACTGCCAATGGAATTATTCCCTGGAGAGCTTTAAAAAATATTGTTATCTAGCTCTCAAACTCAGAGAATCTAATTTACGTGGCTTGGTGGGCAGACTAACTACTAGGACATTTTAAGCTCTCTCTCTGATCCTAATATATAGACAAAAGTCAAGAACCACTGAATAAAGGATTCTTAACTATTAGTTTTGATGAGGTCACTCAGATAATACCTGGTAGTACTTGGTTCCCTACCCAGGTATATTTATTCCATCTTAAATTCAGGTCAGAAAATATTATCTGGTCTGAAATCATGCACCGAAAATTTAAAATAAAAAAAATCATTGAGTAGAGCTTGCCAGAGCAAGAATTGCTGACAAGTTAAAATAGATCCCTGGTCTTCCTGAAGAGAAATTAACTTGTTTCTCTTGAGAAACCTTGGGTTTGTGCAAAGTCTTATTACCCATCAACTGATAGCCAGCAGGCTCCCTGGCGTATGTGTCTACTTGAGTGCTGATTTACAAGGTGGCCATGATAAATAATCAGCATTGACTACGTGGCAGCCAATATTAATCAACGCCTCCTACAATGCCTCCTAAGAGACTATGTTACTAGTTTTCTAAGTACTTAGATTTCCGAAAGGGAGGGGCGATCAATATTACAAAAAGACGATGCAACCAATATGTCTTTGTCTTCATGTTAACAGCTAAGCAGAAGATGTGCATTAAGTCTTGCCTGATGATCTGGAAAATAATGTCCTTCCCTTTTGGTAGTGCAGCTTCCAGAGCAGTCAGGCCACATGACACTTCTGTGCACATCCACGTCCATTGTTATCATTCTATTCTTTTGCCATCTGTTCTCTCCACATCTCCCACTCCTGTTGATTTTCCTTGAGAGTTCTACTTTTACTTCAGTTGCAGCTCAAACTCTTTTAGCTCCTCTCAGGCTTAATCCAAGGGAGAGTGGTTATATGCGTGTGGGAGTGTTTTCCTCCCGTCAGCCAACACTGTCTATAAATCTAGACCCAGGGTTATTCTTCATTTTGAAGACTCTATCATAACCTCTGATCACTATTATGAGGTTGGAACAAAATTGTGTTTTTCCTTTTAATGGCTGGTGATTTGGGAAAGAGGAAAATAGAGGGATATTTTCTTTCCTGTCTATAGTCTTCGTGTAATATTAGAACAACAAGATCAGTCATTCCCACAAACACCCGAAGAGTAGGTATTATATATCTTCAAAGAAAATCCCCTGTTATGAGTGTAAAGCCTGGGATTTCCGAGTAAGATACAAGTTATGATCGTCTGACTATAGGTCAAACAGGCCAGGATGCTCAATTCAGAGAAGTGTAACTGATTTACAGGAGAATAGTATTGTTCAGGCTGGTTCTTAATAATAAAGCCAGCCAATCACATGTTACTATTCCTCCTCAGCTCGACTTTAATCAAGGCTTGTGAGAAATGTCAGTAATGTTCACATATTAGATCTCTGTCTTTGTGATTTTGCAAAATCTTTGAATAACATAAACAAACTGATTCAAGATGCATTGGTATCTCAACCTTCATAAAAAAGGTTCGTTTCATGTCCTAGATGGTAGACAGCCATGTTAAATAGACTTCTAGGTGGCAGTTCAGCTATTTTCAGAAGCAGCTGAGTATAGAGTACTGTACTGGGAGTCATAAGTCTATATACATTTCTAGCCAGGGGCCTAGCCAAGGATTTAACCTCTCTGTGCTCTGGTCATCTTGAGTTGAGGGGACTCTTCACAATCTACTTTCAATAGATTATCTTACAAAGGAGAAATATGCTTTACCACTTTATACAAATGTGAAGTAGCATCTTTTTCATTAATATTTAATACAATTTATCACGTGGTAAATTTATTTATGACCAATACTATTAGCTCTGTCACAAGGTAAGCTAATGTTAATCTAGTCAGCTAATCAAAGAAAACCATTTATGAAAGCAAATGACTAAATATAGTCGTCCTTTGGTATCTGTAGGGAGATACTTTTTGGACCCCTTCCTTCCCCTTGGATACCAAAATCTAAGGATGTTCAAGTCTTTCATATAAAAGGTGTATGTAGCATTTGCATATAACCTATGCATAGGTTATATATGACCATATATACTTTAAATCTTCTCTATATTACTTTTGATACCTAATACAATGTATATAGTGTGTAAATAGATATTATACTGTACATCGCTTAGGGAATAATAACCAAAAAATCCATATACAGTCAGTACAAAAACAATTTTTCCCCAAAGGTATTTTCCATCTATGGTTGGTTGACTATTGAGTCCATGAATGTGGGATTCTGGGGCACAGAGGGTCAGTTGCATTCAATCTAGTTCTTGGACTCTAGAAAACAGCAATTCACCTTTCTTCTCTCTTCTCTTTGAGATTATATTTAGGTAGTGGGGAAAAAAATGGGCTCAGGAGGAAGGAAATTCTGGTTTTAATCTAACTCTTCCTTTAATTGATTTGGTGTGTGTGAGTCTATCACAGAAATGCAGGACCCTCTGTCTCTTTATAGGACAAGCCCAAATTTAGGGTGGATTATTTCCAGGTCTCCTATTCTGCTGCACAGGCTAAAAACATAATGCTTATAGATGGAAATTTGAAAGACGGAGGCATAACAACACCCAAAACTCCATACTTTAAGAAGCCAACAAAATCCTGTTTGAACATTTCGGGAGAGGACCTCTTAATTCGGCATACACCCAACGATAGTTTCATTTAAACTGTAAGTTAGAAAATTGCTTTATTTCCTAGAAATTCAAGAAAGAAGTCAGGTTCTTCAAATATATGGAAGAAAATATGAATCTTTGTAAACACTGCTTGAAGCTTTTTTTTGCCCCTTAAACAACATAGGCATTCATTCATTCATTCATTCAGGAAACGTATTGCTTTGTAGCTTATTAATTTATTGCCCTTGTACCCAGCTCCTTGAGGATACAAAAGACTCTGCAGGGATTGGTGCCTTTAAATTAACAGAATTAGTGAAGCAAATGAGATAGACATTTTTCTTCACCTTCTCTTGATTTTTAACATTAGCAACATGAAAAGGAATGATAATATTATATGCTTCCGCAACTATAGCCAATATTTATTTGTGGAATTTCCACTAAGAAGGTATACTGAATGGTGAAATTTTCAATAGATTTTCACATAAATATCTTCTCAGGAGTCTTTATAGCACATGTGGCTACAATATTTCAGTTTTAAATCAAAACACTCTACAGAATGGGATAATTATAACCTGAGAGTAAGGGAATATTTCTTTGGCTTTTCAGTGTTTCTTTGGCAAGATTCAGTGTTTTTTCCGAGTGAGGTCTATGGGCCTTCTGCATTAGAAATTCCAGGCCTGGTTGTGAAGAATTCAGATTTCTAGACCTTATCTCAGCTTCACAATGAGAATGTGTAAGAGGAAAGATTAGAAAATAGCATTTTTAGCCAAATGTGGTGATGTACACTTGTAGTCCTAAGTACTTGGGAGGCTGAGGCAAGAGGATTGCTTGAGTTTAGAAGTTCAAGGCCACCCTGGACAACATAGTGAGATGCTGTCTCATAAACAAACAAAAGAAAATAGTATTGTAAACAATTCCCAGAAAGTTCCCAGAACAGGGTTGCTGCTGAGAGAACAGAGATAAGAATAAAGAGTGTGGGTTGATTACATATATGAATGCAAAAACGCATGTAGAGAAAAACCTAGGGTTCTGCTGGTCAGATGTGTGGCTACTTCAATGAACCTGGTTATAGCCCTTCATGCTTTCGGAATTGTTTTCCCCTCTGTAAAATGGGCAGGAGGTCCAGAACTCTTGCAGTCCCCTTTGCCTCTTCTCTGATGCCTGAGTGACTGTCAAGCATCTTCCAGCACAGTTTAGTTGTTCATCACAGTTTCTCGCCACTCCCACGTGAGCCGGTTGATACCCTTCCTGCCATTTCATAAGCGAGAGAACACGGAACAAGTACAGAAAAGTGACATACTTAAATTTTCAGCTACTAACATCAAAGCAGAATCCCAACTATTGCTCTATGACTCCAAATCTCACTCTGCAGAATTCAGCCACACTTTGGTGGTTTAATTTTGCAAGGTTGCGGGACATGGTGGCACGCGCTTGTAATCCCAGTACTTGGTCGGCTGAGAAAGGAGGATTGCAGGTTTGCGGTCAGCCTCAGCAACTAAGTGAGGCCTTGTGCAACTTAGTGAGACCCTGTTCCGAAACAAAAAAGGACCGGGGGTGTAACTCTGAGGTAGAATGCTGTTGGGTTCCATCCCCAATAATAAAAAAAAAAAAGACACCCATTGGAAGGAGTTTGGACCACACTAAAAACAGTGGAGCTCTGTGCTGAGGCCTACCAAGCTTCCCAGGCCCAAAGGCCCTTCGAGTTTCTAGTCTCCCAGCTGCTGCTTCCCAGCCTCTCCTGCTCAGCGAGCAGCAGAGCTGCCCCCCCCCCAGTTCTTCAAGTCAAAACTCTAGGAAGTTCCCTCCACTCTTGCTCTCGCACACTGGGGCTGCTTTTCTGCCCCACGGGTAACTCAGAGCCACGTCCCTTCAGAAGCACTTTGAGTCTTTTGTTGCTCTCGCGAAACCTTCCACAGGTCTGGAAACTCACTTTTCCCTTCAGAGTTTTCCATGAACCTCCAGGACTACATGGCTACCTTCTTCTCAAACTGAAAATGCCTAGCCCCAATTCTGTGCAAGGAAGACAAGAGAGAGAGAGAGAGAGAGAGAGAGAGAGAGAGAGATCTGGGGTCTTCTTTCAGGATCATCAATTTTATTATATGATTCATCAGAAACAGAAATTTATTAAGAACCATCTTAGGGCAGGGGAAAGTTTCCCAGGAAACAGAAATTTATTAAGAACCATCTTAGGGCAGGGGAAAGTTTCCCAGGAAAAAGTCTCTGAGGTTGCTCCCAGGTGAGGGCGCAGGGGCCCCCTCATGTCCAGGAGGCTCCAGATGGCCTTGTGACTGCAATCTCTGTGGAGAAGCCCCAGGCAGTTTGCACGACCCTCCTGCAGCTGAGTCCATGCTGGGCTGGCCGATGTTAGGGTCCCAGGGAGCTGAGAGACACGGTAATTAAGAAGAATGAATCATCCCACAGTATACACAGTTATCGGACCATCACACCGTACCCCATACATGCATAGAGTTATGATTTATCAACTCCCAATGACAGAAGAAGAGCTGATATGAAATAAAACACTGGACTGTGCCATCTACTTGGCATTGTCTGTCTTAGCGGTCTGCTCTCACTGGAGACACTGACCCTAAACAGTCCTCAGAGCCTCTTCTCTTTTGTCACTGGAGCTATGTGATTGGGTTCAGGGCAGATCTTTGGGGCCAGTATGCAGCAACAAGTTCGGAATATCCGGGTCACAATTCTCTGGGTAATCTGCCTCCAGCCACGATGGTGTTAAGCTGTACTGGGAGTTGGGGTCCTCTGACCATGGTGACACTGGGAAATGGCAGGTGGGTGTCTCTCTCCACTCTCCCCTGGGCTGTGCAGTGGAACAGCAGGCCAGCTGTCTCTTTTCTCCCACAGGCTGTACATGGGAATGGCAGCCAGGCTGTGTCTTCTACTCCACTCCTACCCTGTGACTGTCGTCCTCCTCAGCCAGCCAGGGCAAGAAGGGGGAGGCATGAAGGGTTCAGTTGCTCTGGTCTTTTGGGGTACAGTGAAGGTGGAAGGATCTTCCAGGGATGGGGGTGGCCCAACTCCCTGATGCTTAGGCCTAACCTGGGAAGTGCACCATGACCCCCCTCCCCAGCTGACCCTGTGTTGTACAATCCAGTACGTACCCATAGCATCATAAATAGTCCTATTGGACACGGACAGTCAGGTCCAGTGTGGGTCGTATCCCAGGTAACGCACGATTTTCATGATGATTGGGTTCAGCTGTTTGGGGACCAGCTGGCGAGGAGTTGGTGAATACTCTTCTCCCTGTCTCAGCCTCAGGAATTTGTCGGCCGTTGGCCTCTTGGTTGGGTCCACCGTTAACAAGAGAAAGATGAGGCTGTGGATAAAGAGGGAATAAGGCATCTCATACCTGGCCTGCTCCACCTGCTCCTTCAGTTCCTCAAGGGTGGGGCCCTCAAACGGGAGGTAGCATGTGAGCATAAGGAAAAGCAGCATGCCCAGCCCCAGAGGTACACCTTGGGGCCACACCATTTGCCCTGGTAAACCTCTGGGGCAATGAAAGGGGGAGTGCCACGAAAAGCCTTCATCTTGCGTCTGCCCGTGACCTGGTGGCTCACCCCAAAGTCTATGACTTTGATGTTGCCTTCCTGGTCCAGCACGTTCTCTGGCATCAATCTCTGTGGGTGATGCCCTCCCCATGACAGTAGCACACCACACACAGGACCTGCTTGAACAGCCACCAGACCTCCTCCTCCTTCCACATACCAGTGGGCAGCCGCCCCCTGCTCATGTGCTCTGTGCACATGCAGTCCTCGGTGTCTACAATCTCAAACAGCTGGACCGCATTCTGATGCTCCACTGCCCTCAAGATCTCCATTTCCAAAAGGACAAGGAGGAGCTTACCCTGTTCTCAGACACCGCCTTCACCGCCACCTCGGTCCTGGTGAGGATATGGCTGGCCAGGTAGACCCGGGCAAAGGTGGCCTGCCCGATGTCCCTCAGAATCTCATATTGACCATGAGGACATCCTCACAGGGAGAGCTGGCCAAGAGGCCTGGTCCAGCCTCGCTACTCTCTCCTAGCACTGTCCATCGAAAGCCGCAACAGCAGCTGACAAGGCTAGCTACAGAAACAAACAAATGTTCAACAAAATAACAAACCCAGACAACCAGTAACAAACACACAAAACCACAAGCCCAAACCAACTAATCAGATCCCAAACCAGCAAACCACCAAACCAACATATCTTTGAGTCCGACAGGTCACCACCAAGCGCTCCCTGTACTTGTGGACAGAAGTCCAGCGGTGGCCAGGGCCTTAGCCTGTGCTTGACACTCCATCACAGCAGCTCCTCGTGAAGTTACAGCAAGAAACCGTGGGGTCACAGCTGGGCATGGACCACTGTGGCTGTCACCCTGGAGGCCTCCAGCCCTTTCCTCTTTAATAAGAATAAGGACTCCAGAAGCTTTTGCTTCAGTGCATTGTGGAGATTGATATTTACTTGTTTAGAAATTAAAATTTGTAGGATGCTTCAATGGCCTTTCACTTTGAGTCTGAAAATCTGTAATAATTTTTGGCTTTGAAAGACCTCATCATATCTACACTCAAGGGATCAAATTTACTTATTATTTATTTATTATTTTATATTATTATTATATTTTATATTTTAATTTATTTTATATTATATTATTATTTTACATTAAGTATTTATTTATTTTATATTGAATTTATTTATTCATCATTATACTCTAACAAAATGCTCTCCCCCCTAAGGCACCATAGGACACATTGTTAACATCTATGGGGCTAAGAGGAAGGGAGCTTTCATCTTTATTCCCCCAAAAGGTCCTCATCGAGTTTCTCATCAAAAACCTTGGAATCCACAAAGCATGGGTTAATTAACACTCAAAGTGATGAAAACCATACCTGTCTGCCAGGAATCCTATGACTGCAAAAGTGTCCTTCCCATAGCAGGGTAGTTGGAAGTGTCCCCACATACTTTTGGTCTCTTCACACAGCTGTAACAAAATACCTTAGGCTGGGTAATTTACTAATGCCTGAGATTGATCTCTGTGGTTCTGGAAGCTAGCAAGTCTAAGGGCAAGACCCCAGGATATTAAGTGTGTGGAGAGGACTGGTTTCCTCATTCCAACATGGTGCCTCTTTGCTGTGTCCTCAAATGCGGGAGAGGAAGAAAGGTTGAAGTCACTCTCTCAAGCTCTCTCCCTGTCCCCCTTATTTTTTCTTTTTATTTTGTGGTGCTGGGGCTTGAACCCAGGGGCGCTCTACCACTGAGCTAAATCCACAACCTTTTTTTTTTTTTTTTGCGGTACCGGGGATGGAACCCAGGGGCATTCTACCTCTGAGCTATACCGCTAGCCCTATTTTTTATACTTTATTTTGAAACCGGGTCTCTCGAAGTTGCGGAGGGCCTCACTAAGTAGCTGAGGCTGGCTGCAAACCCAGATCCTCCGGTCTCCGCCGCTCAAGTACTAGGATTACAAGCGTGCACCACCACGCCTGGCTATCCACAACCTTTTTTATTTTCTTTTCAGAGATGGTCTTGCCAAGTTGCTCAGGCTGGCCTCGTACTTGCCATCCCCCTGTCTCAGCCTAGTGAGCAGCTAGGAGTACTGGCTTGTGCCACCATGCCTGGCTTAATATATGTACTTTGTAAAAATGTGTGTGTGTGTGTGTGTGTGTGTGTGTGTGCGCGCGCATGTGCAGTACTGGGGATAAAACCAGGGCCTTGTGCATGCTACACAAATGTCCTTATCATATTTGGATTTTTTATTTTCCCCAATAATGATCCAGAGCTGATGTTAGCAGTAAAGATCTTTGTCATACAATAATGGTACTTTTTTTTTTCTTTTTGCAGTACGGGGGGGATTGCACTCAGGACCTCACACATGCTAGGTAAGCACTCTACTACTGAGCTACATCCCCAGCCTTTTTAAAATTTTAAGACAAGGTCTAAGTTGTCCAGATTGACTTCAAACTTGTGATCCTCCTGCCTCTGCCTCCCATGTAGTTCATGAAAAGACTAGCAGTTTTCTGACCATATGGTACTTTACTAAGCATAGCGAATGTAATATGATTTATATTTATCATAAAATTATTAGCAAAGTGGTAAAAATACAAATTTTAGGGGTACATATGAAGTAATATCAGTTTGATCTTTGTTTGTGGTCCTGGGGATTGAACCCAGGAGCATTCTACCTTCGAGCTACACCCCCACCCCTATTTTTTATTCTTTATTTTGAAACAGGGTCTCATGAAGTTGTGGAGGGCCTCACTAAGTAGCTGAGGCTGGCTGCGAACTGGGATCCTCTGGTCTCAGCCTCCCAAGTACTGGGATTACAAGCATGTGCCACCAGGCCGGGCCACCCCAGCCCTTTTTAATTTTTTATTTTGAAACTGGGTCTTGCTAAGTTATTGCATGCTGACCTAGAACCTGTGATCTGTCTGTCTCAGGCTTTCAAGTACTGGGATTAAAGGTGTATGTCACCTTGCCTAACTCAATTTGAGCTTTTTGAAACCCTGTTACTCTGCCTTTCAATTTGCCAACAGTATTGTAGATGATTTTAGTTTAGGCACAGTGTTCTAAGAATCAGTCACCAATTTCAAAACCTTTAAAACAATCAAATCAGAAAACAGAAATCAATTCTTTTGGGCATTGGAATGTTTTGAATTAATCAAAGGCATAAAATATAATCCTGTCAGAATATAAATGCTAGTTAGTATTTTTTTTCTAGTAGTTTCAGGTAGTGGATTATTTCATGAAACTTTCTCTACCCTTTAGTTGTGTTTCAACTTCTTCATTGAATCTTCTACTGCTTAAAAATAATTATTAGAAATGTATAGTCACTGTCATAATTCGTAAGTGTGAGTCTACTGGATATTTTTTCACTAATTTGTTATCGGTTTGGGATCCATACACATTTTTCAGTAATAAGCTCTAAATATAACTCCTATGAAGCATGTGAGATATGTCACAACTATATAGAAACACCAGGATTTGTGTTGGCCAATGGCCAATAATATAATAAGTTCCCACATTATGTTGTATTTGGTGGTAATCACAGGTTTTGTGGTAGTTGGGTTAATAGTAGGGCTTTAGTGTTTTAAACTACAAGTCAATAATTATACTTTCATTATGACCTAACAAAGTAAAATTTGGGATTCATTTGAGGGGTTTGCCCACTGAGCAGGGCGGGAGGAGAGTCCAGGCTCCACCAGTCAGTCCCACATCCACACAGGTCATAATGTTCACTCAGCATGAGCTGATGGAGAGTAAACTTAAATATCTAGCAGGCTCTGATGTGACTTTCTACCCAGAGACGGATAATCTGTGTTATCATTAGATATACAATGTTCCCTGAAAAGCTCATATATTAATGTTCAGAGTTGATGTGATCATGTAAGTCATGAGGGTTGTAATCTCATCAGTGGATAAATCCATTGTAATGAATTTACTGGGTGGTAACCTAGGCCAGTGGGGCATGGCTGGAGAAGGTGGGTCCCTGAGGGTGTGGCCTTAGGAACTGCTTTTTATCTTTTTTTTTTTTGCGGTACCGGGGGTTGAACGCGGGGGCGTTCTACCTCCGCACTATGCCCCCGGCCCTATTTTTTATACTTTATTTGAAACCGGGTCTCACAAAGTTGCAGAGGGCCTCACTAAGTAGAAAGAGAGAGAGACAGGGAGAGAGAGAGAGAGCTGAGGCTGGCTGCGAACCCGGATCCTCCGGTCTCCGCCTCCCAAAGTACTGGGATTACAAGCATGCGCCACCATGCCCGGCTGCTTTTTATCTTTGAAGCCCCTTTCTTGTTGGTGCTCTTTTGCTTCCAGCCTCTGTGATGTGAGAGTAGAACCCTTGCTCTTTCCCTCTCTACTTTCGGTCACCTTGCCCTGAGATCTGTAGACCCCGACTTTACATGGACTGAACCCCCAAACCTCCAAAACTATAAGCAAATCTCCCTTCCTCTAAGTTGTGTGGTCAGGATTTTAGGGTAATAACAGTGAGAATGTTGACCGAGGCAATCTGCTCTCCACATTCATTCCTCCATCATTTTGACCCTGCTGCCTCTGAGGAGCCCTGGAGTGTGGATTCGGAGGCCATGAAAGGAAGGGAGTACATGAAAAGCCTCTATCCCCATTTAGCACATGCTACATAAAGGAGGAAAAGTGATTTACTAAGTGGCTGGGCAGTTGGATGGACTGGAAAATGAGTGGCAGAGTGACCAGGGGGGTTAATTCATGTCCACTAGTGCTCACATATGAAGAGGAACAGAACAGGGCTCACTCGCAGAGAATGAAAAGCCTCCCCATTGGGCATGCCTCATAGGGGCCCCCACTCCCCAACCAACACATAAGGTGTCTCTTCTTCCTGGGAGCCACTGCCCATTTTAGCTAGGACACAGAAGGAGGGTCTGGGGGAGGAAGAGGAGGAGGATAACAAGAGGGACGCTCCCTGGAACCTTCACATCCTCCTCTCCTCCCTCCACTTCCCTCTCAGAGGTCCAGCCTTCATCATGAGATGTGTAGGAGCTTAGAATTCACATGGAGCCCAATGGAGATTTTCTGTGGCAGGAGCAGTATTTGGTAACCCCATAGAAAGACATACTCTGACGGGGTGGGGCTCACAGACATAGACAGCCCAGGATCCTTTGCCCTGTGTGGCCTCTTGGCAGCCATGAAGGGGGGAGAATCAAGCCTCAATATTACATGACCTTGGACTCACCCCAGGTCAGCCGTATTCTGGGATTGGTGTGGTGGAGCTGAAGGCCAGATTCAGAGCTGGAAAGAAGTGTGGTCGCTGACCGTGGTGCTGAAGGCCAACTCGGAGCTGGAGAGAAGCGTGGTTGCTGGTGATGCTGAAGGTCAGACCCAGAGCTGGAGAGAAATGCACAAAGTCAGAGCTGAGAGAGCAACTTGAACTCATTCCCCCCAGCTTCTCATTTGTTTTGTTTGTTTTTGGTACTGGACATTGAACCCAGGGGCCTTCTACCTCTTAGGGACACCCCCAGCTCTTTTGTCTAGTTTTATTTAGAAACAGGGTCTCCCTAAATTGATAATGCTGGCCTCTAACCTGTGATACTCCTGCATCATCCTCCCAAGTACTGGGATTAAAGATGTGCAACACCATGCCCACCTCCCAGGTACCTCCTTTTGCTGATGAGAAAGCAGAATCCCAAAGAAGGGAAGGGATTCACTCAAGGCCACATGGTGACCTTTAGAATGGGAATGGAAGCAGCCTCCTGATGCTTGCTAAGACCCAGCTCATGTCCTGGAAGACTCCCTGAGTAACACCTGCTAGGCAGATTTACCACTGGTTCTGAAATTCCAGAAAAATATTCCCCAGGAATGTTGGAGCCCACCCAGCTAGAGGACAGCTCCCAAGGCAGAATAGGTGGACCCTGTTTCTCCCCACTGTCCTGCTCCCTTTCCAATCTTCTGTAAACAGGGGTGTGCACACTACAGCATGGGGGACAAATCAAGCCTGCCACCTGTTTTCTCTCTCTCTCCCTCTCTCTCTCTCTCTCTCTCTCTCTCTCTCTCTGTACTGGGGATTGAACCCAGGCACATTTCACCTCTGAGCTACACCCTGAGCTCTATTTTAGTTTTTATTTCGAAGCAGGGTCTCACTAAATTGCAGTATGCTGACCTCAAACCTGCAAATGCCTATGCCTTCTCAGGCTTCCCTCCACCAACCATTCCAGTTGGAGAAAGAACAAAAAACTAAAATACTTGGGTAGCATCCATGTTTTTGAAAGTTGTACTTCTTCATGTCATCACCAATGAATTACCAATTTGGTGTTTACTTCTTTTTTTCAGATGAGGAAACCTCAGTGTTAAGAGACTTGCCTTCATTCATTCATTTGGCAGCCAGACAATGAGCATATCCAAGATGGCAAGTAGTAAGCTAGGACTTCAACTGGATCTTTCCGCATGTTCCTATCCCGGGGGTTAAATCCTGAACATCCTCAGGTAAGATTGTGGGTATCCTGACACCCACACCCAGATCTCCATTCCTTTTTTTCCAGATCACACTGTCACAAAGAACAAAATTGGAGACTATTACATGTTAATGAAAATCCCTATATCCCCTGGAGAAGCTAGTTGGGTCTCTATCTCTCTCTGATAGTCTACCATAAGAGCAATCCCAACACAATCTCTTTAAGGAATTAGTTTCAATTGGATCCTGTGTTTGTTTCTTTTAAAAGGGAACTAATGCAGAAAATTAGTCAGCGAAGGTGTTGTTGAGCTATCGATCCTCTGACTGCTGGGTGGAGAATGTAGCAGGTATTACACAGTGTGGAAACTGAGGAGGAAGCAGGGCAGCTAAAAGGCCTTGGTTGTGACAGCAGCTGACCCCAAAAATGCCATGTTATTGAAAATGTGTCCACCAAAATAGAACATGCTACAAAAGGACTGTTGGGACTTTCTCATACATCCAATATGAAAAATAATTCATAAAATGTCAGTGGTGCTTTTCCTCTTTGCTATACTTGGAATATTAATAATAGCTAAATCCATGTGCTTGGCCCTGTGTCATACCTTAGTTGATTTATCCCCATATTGCTATGCTACTTCCATCAGTAAATGACTTTAGCTTTTAAAGCAGAAGGCATCTGATAAAATGATAATCAGCAAAACAAATCCTCCATGCAAATAATTTAATGATTTCACATGATTGATAGGTGTCAACATAGAAAACAGGAATTTTGTGTGTGTATGTGTGTGTGTGTGTGTGTGTGTGTGTATGTTACTAGAGATTGAACCAAAGGCATTCTACCTCCAAGTTATACCCTGGCCCTTTTTATTTTTTTGTTTGAAACCATGTCTCCCTAGGTTGCTGAGAATCTTGCTACATTGCTGAGTCTGTCTTTAAATCCTATGATCCTCCTCTCTTGGCCTCCCAAGTATGGATTATAGGTGTGCACCAGAAAAGTGGAATTTATTTAAAAAGAAAAAATATATAGAAATTAGAAAAATCAATAAGATAAATAATATTGTGAACTCAGTATTGTAAATATTATCTGACACAAAACAGTGACTGATATTTAAAAACCAAGTCTCGTGCAAGGTTACATTCAACAAGCAGAATGGTTGGTTATATTTTGGAAGAAGCTGGACATGGTGGCACACACTTGTAATCCCAGTACTTGGGAGGCTGAGACCAGAGGATCCAGGATCGCGGCCAGCCTCAGCTACTTAGCGAGGCCCTCTGCAACTTAGTGAGATCCCGTTTCAAAATAAAGAATAAAAAAATAGGGCTGGGGGTGTAGCTCAGAGGTAGAAAATTTTGGGAGGGATGTCTGCGTGTGCATGATTAATCCTTTGTTTTCATTCAATGCTTATTAGTTCAGCTGTTATAGCTTTCTTAATGTTTTGTGTGTGTGTGTGTGTGTGTGTGTGTGTGTGTGTGTATCCTCTATTTTTATTTTCTTGTATAAAAGTTACTTTGAAGGCATAAATATGGTGAAATAGAAAAATCAAAATCAATTTCCAGTGACCCAAGGGCTGGCAAATGAGTCCATGAGTTTTAAATAAAACCTCACTAAGCCAACGGCTAACCTGTTTTTTTCCTGGAGCTAAAGCCAGTTGGGTTGGTTCTGTCAGAGGCCATGTATCTGACTGTTTTCCTAAGGTCTGATGGTGGCTGTTAGGCTGAAGACAAAAGAGCCAAGTAAATGAATGATGAGGACCTTCTAGGCACAGATCTTGAGATTCAAGCCCAAAGGAGGAAGAAAAGCAAGCCAGCCAGCAGAATAGTTCAGACGGATCGAAGGACAACACCTATAATTTAATATGGGAAGCTGAAAGAGCAAAACATTCCAAATATGTTATTTCATTTTTTGTGTGTGTATGTGTGTGGTACTGGGGATTGAACTCAGGGGTATTCTACCTCTGAGCTGCAACCCCAGGTATTTTTTGTTTTTGTTTTGTTGTTGTTGTTTTGAGACAGGGTCTCATTGAATTGCTCAAGCTGGCCTCGACACCTGTGATCCTCCTGTCTCAGCCTCCCAAGTACTGGTATTATAGGCATGCACTACCACACCTGGATGATGTTTTTACAATTAATCTAATTTGCCTCTGAGCCTTTAATTCCCAAAGATGGCACAAAGTTTGCTAAAAGTTTGCATTTTCTGGATAATGTCATTAAGCTAAAATTTATTTTGGCCACTCTGATATTCCATAATATCCAAGTATTCATTTTCTTCTAAGTTCCATAATATCCAAGTATTCATTTTCTTCCAGAACATCATTAGTAATGAGGAGGGAATTGTGTTAGTGAGTTCTCTGTCACTGTGGCAAAATACCTGAGATAAACAGCTTATAAAGAGGAAGGGCTTATTTTGGCTCCTGGTTTCAGTCCATGATCAGTTGGCTCTGTTGCTTTTGGGACTATGATAAGACAGAACACCATGGCTTGAAAGCTGAGAGAAAGAGAGAGAGAGAAGGAGAGGGAGGGAGAGTGGGAAGGAGGGAGAGAGAGAAAGAAAGAGAGAGGGAGAGAGAGAGAGAGAGAGAGAGAGAGACAGAGAGAGGGGGGAGGGTCAGGGACCCAATATCTCCTTCAGAGGCACATCCTCTGTTTTCTAACTACCTTCCACCAGGTCTCACCTTTTAAATTTTCTATCACATCCTAATAGTTCCAGAGGCTGGCAACCAAGCCTTTAACAGATGATCCTTTGGGGCTATTCAAGATCCAAATGATTGCAGGAATATAGCTTTTGTTATAATAAGGATAATAAGGAAGCATTATTGTCATAAGTAGAATAAGATGACATAATGCTCCAGAGGTAAGAATTTGCTATTTGAGTTCCAGACTTTTAACCTTGATATATGTACTAGCTTTGTGATGCTGGAAAGACTTAAGTTTCCTAGTCCTCAAATTTCGCTTTATATAACTAATAAAAAACAAAGCCATATGACTAGTACCTAAGAAATTCATATAACATATTAGATATCATTTTAATTTTTACTTCATCTTATTTTTCATTACAAACTTAGGTAGACCTACTTTCATCTGTCATTATTTTCTTAAAAAAAAAGAAAAAAGAGCCAGGCATGGTGGTGCACACCTGTAATCTCAGTATTTAGGAGGCTGAGACATGAGAACTGCAGGTTTGAGGCCAGGCTCAGCAATTTAGTGAGACCCTGTTTCAAAATAAAAAATAAAAGGGCTGGAGGTATAGCTTCGTAGTAGAATGTCACTGGGTTCAACCCCCAGCTCCAAAGGGAAAAAATAATTTCAAAGGAAAAAACACTCATGTATGGCACCTATTTTCAGACAAAGGAAAAAAGAGAGCTAGTTCTTGTGAGCAGTTTCACTGTATTAGCTGTGCTAAGTGCTAAGGTTTTTGGTGTTATGTGTATTGATCAATTATGCCAATGTCTCCACATGAGGATGAATTAAAACAAAACTACTTGCCATCTTACACAAAACACCTTGTGTAAGATGGAAATTGATCATGAACTGAAACCTCCAAAACCGTGAGCCACAATAATCCTTTCCTCTTTATAAATTTATTACCTGAGGTATTTGTTATGGGAATGGAAAGCTGGCTAACACATCAAAAAATAATTAATGAGGAATATCCCTTTCTACTGTAACAGCATGGTCTTTAGAATATATTGTTAAATTCAAAAGAAAAGTGAAGTTGTTATGTGTATAATACAATAGTACTAATAAAATAGAAATGAGAGAATAGAACACATTTTGTGGGTGGTAAAACAAAGATACTGACATGTGATTTATTCTCCTCCCTAGATTTTCATCACAGAAACTGTATCTGATTTTATTTACCACATCAGAGCACCTGTCACATGGTAGACACAAAATAATTTTTAGGAAATGGCTTTCTTTCTTTTTCTTGTCTTTTCCCTCTTTCTTTCCTTCCTTCCTTCGTTCCTTCCTTTATTTCCTTCCTTTCTTCCTTCCCTCCTTCCTTCCTTCATTCCTTCCTCCTTCCTTCCTTTTTATGTGGTACTAGGGATTGAACCCAGGAGCACTCTACCTTTGAGATACCAGTCCTATTACATTTTTTATTTTGAATCAGGGTCTCATTAAGTTACTGAGGGCCTTGCTAATTTGCTGAGGCTGGCCTTGAATGTGTGATCCTCCTGTCTTAGTATCCCAAGTACTGGGATTACAGGTGTGTACCACCACACCCGACTTGGCTTCCTTTATTTTTTTCCTCTCAAATAAAAACTATGAGCGTCTGTATTTAAAGTTGTACAATACTGAGCATCCTTATCTATAGCTGCTCTATTTCAGGGCAAGGCTTAATTCCTGGCCCCCAGGGGAGCTCCCCATATTGCTATGCAATCATATTTGAGAGCCTTAGAACCACAGAGCTCATAAATAATTTCATCACCTCAGTTTTGGGTGGCCAGTAATTTGAATATTTTTTTCAAGTTGAATATGTATTCAGTGTGACCTCCCTTTCAAAGGTTAATGGAGTTTTGCTTCCTTACTGAACCATCAATAATTTGGGGTGCATTTTACTTGTAGATTTAATGCATTAAAATTCCCTTCCTATTTCAATATAAGTATGCATGTTTTTCTACAAGTGTGTAAATTTGTTTTTCCTTTGGGCTTTTACTGAGCGTTGTAAATATTTCTTACTCTCCGTGTGATGAAGTCTTAAATAGTGATGATTTGGAGATTTATTAAGTAGAAAAAGGATTAACATCAATCAGGATTAAGATATGTAGTAGAGTAACCCAGTCTCTTCTGTTAATTAGCGTGATAGAAAGGAAATATCTCCAAAGTGGAGCTGTTAGTCTGTACCCAACTTTAGGAAATGTTCTTCCTCATTAATGCAGGAAAAAGATTTTGCAGCAAAAATTTACTAATAGATATGCCTCTAAGATGCTGTTTTTATTTATTGGTTCTTTAGAGCTGATGCTGCAATTTCAAATAATAGCTGTTATCACATATGAGTCAAAGAACTTGTGACATTGTTCTTAAATCCTTGTGGGAGGTGGGCAGAGATGTGTTTGGTGAGACCAAAATAGAGGGTCAGTGATGAACGGTGAGCTCAAGAAATAGGTTTATAATTTTTTTCCTCTAGTTATTTTTCTTAGCTGCTAAAACATTGGAAATACATTAACAGGAAGTTATAACTAAACTATCTACTTTTAGGATCTTATTTCTTAAACCACTTTAGTTATTATGCAGCAAGTGGTCCTACCTAACGCAAAATGTTTTAGTGTGAAATAAAGAAGAATGTTCTGATAACTGGTGATCACATGTCACTCTAAATTATACTGGTGCGATATGAAGTAAGAAAGAAGATTAGATTAGATTTTTTTCCTATCACTATTTTGCAACTTTAGGAGCTATTTATCTTTTGGCGGTGTTTCTTATTTGTATCAGTGAAACAAATGAGGGAGAGTTGAAAGCCCATTGCCTCCTGGTGGGCTTTTAATAGACTGGGGCAGTAGGTTGCGGACCTTCCCTATCTCTTCTTATCACCATATGGGCAGATTGCAACTGTGGCAAAGGTCTGAAGATACTTGCAATCCTCTGCGCAAAATGTACATTGTAGGGGAGGCTCGATGTCTGGTGACTTTTGCTTTGATGTGAAAGTTAAAACTGACTTTTTGTTTGTGGGTCACTGCAGCTATTCATGTGATTTTATTAACCATAATGGCACTTTGTTCTTATACTCTTTCTCTCATCTAAACATCTCTGAACATTTTAAAAACATAAGTTTTTGAATTTCATGAAAAATGCTTTCTTATAGGCTTATGATCCCATATTCATGCCAAAGTCAGTACAAGTACAGGAAAGAATGGAGAGGAGGTTTCAGGGGCGGGGTCTTTATGATAAATCCTGGGCAGGAAATTTTCAAATACTGGGGGAGCCTTGAATCAGTTGTCAGTATCTTTTGCAGGGGTAGGGAGTACTACAAGTTGATCCTAAAAACATTCTACCTCCAAGCTACACCCCCTAAACCTATTTTAGTTTTTTATTTTGAAACGGGGTCTCGCTAGGTTGCTGAAAGTCTTGCTATTGCTAAGGTCTTGAACCTGAGATCCTCCTGTTTCAGCCTCCCAAGTACTGGGATTGCAGGCCTGCATCACTGTGCCCGATTCTCAGTGTCTTTTGATACTTTCTATTCTTTTTTTATATATTTATTCCCTTCCTTTATTTTTTCCTTCATTTAAAAAATTTGAAACATATGTACAAAATAAAGGCAAACAAGGATATAAATCATGTGAAATTCAAATTACTCCCACTAATTAAATGTGATAATCTCATTTAGCTGAAACAAAAAGTGCTAATGTCGAGGTTAATAATAGAAATACAGAAATTCAGGTCTTTAGCTAGTTGATTTATTTCTGTGCCTTTTTTGAACAGTACTAATGCTTGTCTTCACAGTGTGTTGTATACAACATTATTAATAGCTTTAAGGCTTTGTTAGCTAGATTCAGAATATTCAAACTCATCTTTAACACAAACTCTGCCATTAAGAAATTTTCAAGTGCTGTTTTTTAACATGCATACTTATGTATATACAAACCATGGTCTTGTTTAATTGAAGATCATGGCTAGTATTCCAGTGCTCTTAAATCCAAATTAAATTAATGTCAAGTTTAATTAATGGATAAATTAGGGAAAGACGGTCGTGTGTGTGTGTGTGTGTGTGTGTGTGTGTGTATGTGTGTGTGTTACTGGGGATTGAACTCCAAGGTGTTCTATCCCTGAGCTACACTTCCTGCCTGATTTTATTATTCATTTATTAATTGAAACAAGGTCTTACTGAGTTGCCTAGGCTTGCCTCAAACCTGCAATCCTGTCTCAGCCTCCCAAGTACTGGGATTACAGGTATGCACCACTGAACCTGTCTGGGAATAACATTTTTGCTTGAGTATGTAATAATACTGCATTTTCTATTAATGATCTGGTATAAATTGGTACAAATCTGACCCCAAATCAAATGCCTATTGCTATGTAAATCTTGTACCAACTGTGATGAGGCAGGTTATTAGGTATTCAGTAGAGTTAGGTTATTGTGCTTTATCCGATTTTCTTATCACTTCTTCGTTGTTCAAAGTAGGACGGCACAGAGACCACTGTAATCACAAGTGCAGAGCTGGGCAGACCTACAGTGGTCTGATTGAAGGAAATGGGTATATGATTACAGGCTCATGGGAATTATGCTGACTTAATGAGAAATCCATGAGAATGGATAGCACGTAAACCTTTTCTAACACAAAATCCACAAGGGTCAGTTAAGTGAGATGACATTTCTAGAAATGCCTTCATGTATTTAAGTGCGATCCAAACACAATAGATTATTACAACTTTCCTCTTTATACATAGGCTACTATTGATATCTGCAGGCTCTCCAGAGACCCTCAGAAGAAATGAGAGGTGACTGATTTCTGAGTTATAACAGCATGTCCATCCAAGACCCTCCATTCTCTGAATTGGGCATATATAGAAGAGTGTGGGGATAATGTCATATAATGTAGAGGATCCACTCATAGCTGTCTGCTAGTTACCCAGTGACAACTGTCCCAGTTTCCCCAGGACTGAGGGGCTCAAGAGTCTCAGTGCTAAAATTGGACAATCCTGGGTGAACCAAGACACTTGGTCTCCCTCATAGCAATGAGGTGTCTGGAAAGAAGACTGTTTGACTTAGGCACTAACCTGGTATGACTAATATTAATGCTGCTCTGGGTCTACTCCATTCTTCCCAATATGGAGTGATGCTAGTGAATATTCGGCTATAAACTAGTGAGTATTTGGGCTATAAACTAACACCAGTTCAAGAAGTCTGACCTTCTAATCCAGTAGTTGATTAATTCTTTGCATAACTCTACTGTTCCTGGATGTTAACTTTAAAAGAAACCTTAGAAATCAGCTTTGTCATTCAAAAGCTTTAAAATCAAAGCAGTGACATGCTTTTAAAAAAATCAGGCCAGTCGTGATGGCACGTGCTTGTAATCCCAGTACTTGGGAGGCTGAGACAGGAGAATCACAGGTTCAAGGACAGCCTCAGCAAGTAGTGAGACTCTTATCAACCTAGTAAGACGCTGTTTCAAAATAAACATAAAACAGGACTAGGGATATAGCTGAAAGGTAGAATGCCCCTTGGTTTAATCCCCAGTAACACACACACATACACACACACACACACACACACACACACA
>PVJS01027241.1:0-26392 GCA_004027185.1 Glis glis | reverse complement strand
CACACACAATGCAGACAGCTGAAGTCTGGCTTACTTTCTCTGCTCTACTTGTACTTGAGTTGCACTCTTAGTCTCTTCAGCCTGTTTTAACACAATACTGCTGACTGCATGATTTACATATATCAGAGGCTACTGCTGGGAGTCCTGGGCCGGGGACTCACTGGTCAGGTCCGCTTCACTGGTGTTGTCTTGCCCCTGTGGCTTCGCATGGTGGAAGAGGACAGAGTGACTCCATTCCACCTTTGCAGGGGTACTACTAATCACTTCTCAAAGGCCCCAGCTCTTAACACTATTACCTTGAATATTAGGTCCCAACATGTAAATTTTGGAGGAACAAATACTGAGACCACAGCAGTTGGTTAGAACTCTTAAATCTGCACCCTCACAGACTTCCTCCTGACCTGCAAAAGCAAATTCCCCAAGGGCTCTGCGTCCTGGACATTCTGCAAGAACTTCCAACTCATTCTACACACAGCTACACTCTCCACTCACCCTCCCCTGAGCCCGTTCTTTTTAGGGTTTCTCTCTCATCTGCCTGACCAGGAACCTCTGAGCTACCTGACTCCCTTTCTCCCTCTGTCAGTTCTTCTGTGAAACACTCTTCAAGCCTCCTACCTCAGCCCCTTCCACCCGAAGAGTCAGACCCTCCATATTTTGCTCTAACTACAGCCATACAGCTGCCTGCTTCCATCCAAGCACCGCACTGTCACCAGACCCCTTCTGAAAGACCACGCTGCCAGCACCGCTGCGCTCTGCACAGAAGTCCCGCTGCCTCGGAAGGCCAGCAAGGTGCTGGGGCTAAGCCTCACCCTCCTTCCTGCCATCGACTGTCCTCCGGGCACACAACACTCACTCTTGCCTCTGGTTCCCCAAACACCACACACCTTCCTATTTCCATGGCTCCCATGCTTCCTCTATCTTCTGGAACTGCCCCACCCTTCAAATATCAGCTCTATGAGGTCCCAACAGCAGCCCCGGGTGCTCCCCACACACCACACTCCTCCCTTTGAGGGACCCCATGTACACGGCCCTCACCATGTTGTGAACTGGTAAGGGCATCTGTCGTCCACACCAGACAGGAGCTGAAGAGCTGTCCCGCCTCAGTCCCTATGTTCAGCCCAGGAGCTTACCGCAGTTCCTGGCTCATCAGAACTGATTTGCCTTAGGCAGAAGTGATGTAGCACAAGCAAGACTCCCCACAGACGGGGACAGGTCACTAGTTTACATGAACTCGAGCACAAAGCGCATGTGACCGAAGGGTGAACGGCAGGGCCGCTGACGCGGGCTTGAAGCAGGATGAGTCACAACATCACAGTGACCTTCTACCCTTTGATTCAGCAATTCCATGTCTGCTCATTCATCCTAGTGCATGAAGAAACCTATGTAGGGAGATGTTTATTCAGCCCTGGGTCACTTCCCCAACTCGTGGACTCAGAGCTGTGTGGATTCATGAAGGGTAAGAAATATAACACCATGTATTATATAATATCGCCCCCAGGATCAGCCTTAAAATATACAAAACATTATACCAAGTGGAATTTTAAAAAGATTATAAATAGCCTTATGTCTGTTCAAATCTGTGCCTGCTGCCTAGTGAATATTGAAAATTTGTTTATGAGCACTGCTTTAAATTTTAGAAATATATATAAGGAACTGTGAACCTTCAGGAGTAACAAACAAACAAACAGCCCAAAAGCTAATATTGCCTGAATTGACAATAATTATAGGGGAATGTGAAGATGAATTATGGTCCATCTCCAGGGAACACTGAATCACTACTAAAAAGGATGTGGTTGCTTACTTAGATACGGACTTAGAAGAATTTTATAACCTATAGTTACAAAGGTACATACAGAAAGATCACCTTTTAAGGTCTAGCTAGGGCTCTTAAGTGGAAAATCACAGTGAAATCTTTCTCCCTGTTATGGAGAAGAAAATATCTCCAACTTGTCCCAGGAATCTTCATTGATTCACTCAACAAGAACTGAGGGAGAACAGAAATCCTGCACTGCGTGCGTCCCCGCTCGCCTCTCTAGGCTACTAAGGAAAGGCTGTGCGCAGCCCTCGGTCAGGCAGGACAGAGACAGGGGTCTGAAAAGGGGTTCTGGAGGATGCACAGTGAAGCATGTTCCCCCCACCCACCCCTTTCCACCCTGTACCCCCCTGGCCTGGCAGATGGCTCCCTGCCTGCAGAGCTGAGGGAGTCTCCCACTGGGTGGAGGTAGCCTTGGGTCTGGGGACACTGACTTTGGCCCCCACATCTCCCACTCTAGCTGGCAGGGGATGTGACCAGCTGCACAGCTCTGCCAAGCTTGTCTTGGATCTTAATCTGATAACCGTGAGTAGCTCTGCAGCCACCCCAGCATTAATTATTCACAATAGAGAAGGAGCCCAGAGAGAGACGACTACCTGGGATACTGCAAGTCCTTGAAAAGAAGCTTCTCACTCCTTGGGAACTTGGGAATCGGCCGGAGAATGGCCTGGCCAAAACTGGTAGGCGGGGAAGAGCCCCACAGGAAGGGAGAGCCTCCGCTTCCTGGGCAGGCCCTGCCCCTGGCCTTGACTCTCCAGGCCCCTGCACACTGGCTCCCTCCCGCTCTGGTGGTGGAACTGACTCGTCCCTGATGGACCTTGTCCTTACTTCTGTCTCACAGACCCTGTCTTCCGCTATCTTTGACCAAAATGCTACCCACCTGTCCGTTCCCTTCATTCCCTCGCAACAGCAACGGAGGATGTGGATTACCTAGGGTCTCAAAGCAGCTGACTTCAAAGAAGTTTCCCAACATTCTATCCTTCAAAGGCACTTAGGTCTGAACCGACGACTAAAATGTGAGCCAACAGAGCACACAGAATCCAAGAGCCCCGCACCTCCGCCCGCCCACAGGCACCCGTAGCTGTGGTCCAATGGGGCTCAGGACCTCTGAAGACGCCGAGGCCCCGGGGATGGCCCAGGCTCTCTTGGTGTCAGTTAGTTTATTAGGATAGTCTCGAGGCTTCTCCAGCATCCTACGAGAACAGAGGTAAGTAAGCATCACCTTCCGGGTAAAATCTGAGTGCCCGGGGCTGTTCACTCTTTTAAAGCGTTGGTGTCCAGGCAAGAAGACACAACCATGCTGGGTGTGGTGGTGCACACTTGTAATCCCAGTACTTTGGGAGGCGGAGACCGGAGGATCCAGGTTCATGGCCAGCCTCAGCTCTCTCTCCCTGTCTCTCTCTCTCTTTCTCTCTCTCTCTCTCTCTCTCTGTCTCTGTCTCTCTCTCTCCTTAGTGAAGCCCTCTGCAACTTCGTGAGACTCGGTTTCAAAATAAAGTATAAAAAAAAATAGGGCCGGGGGCGTAGCACGGAGGTAGAACGCCCCTGAGTTCAATCCCCGGTACCACAAAATAAATAAATAAATAAATAAAAATAAAAAGGGCTGGGGGTGTAGCTCAGAGGTAGAATGCTCCTGGGTTTGATCCCCAGTACTACACACACACACACACACACACACACACACACACACACGTACTCACGCGAGAAGATTCAACCAGTAATAACCTACCCTCAATTTTCTGGGGGCACCCAAGTCATTTCTATTCATGAAGAACAAGAAACCTGCACATGTAAACCACCATACGTCACTGTCTGAATAAATATGTGTGCACTTGACAGTCGGAAAGCCCCGGCTCAGCACCTGATCCGATGTCTAATGAACTTCCACACGTGGTCTGGTGAGTGGGCCCCGGCTCCGAGACCCGTCCCGCTGCCTGACTATGGGAGTCACACCTTCCCCGCTGTTGTCAGTACCCGGACCCGCAGAAGGCTCACTGCTTTGAAAGGGTACACGAGGCGGCAGCTTGGCATTTGGCAAGCAGGCTGAACCCTTAATGAGCTAAAACCCATCTCACATTTGTGGCTTGTCTCTGTTACAACAAAAGAGCCTGCTCAGTCATTCATCTTTTATTCCCCAGGCTATAAATTATTCTAAGCAGCCAGCCAGAGTGTCATGGAACAAGGAGGACGATTCCTTGAAAATTATCCAGCATAGGGAACCGGGGCCCAGAGAGGATAAGAGATTTGCCGGAGACCACACAGCAATCCCATGCAGAGCTGAACCAGAGAAGGTCTCTTGATTTCCAGCCTCTAAAACACTTCCCATTACCAAGCAACGCTGCTAGAATCGCTCCTTCCTTGTCCAACCCTCCTCTGGGCCGCCATTTACTTCATTACTAAATGTATGCTGAAGAACTTCTATGGGCCAGGCCCCATGTAAGCACAGAATATAGGAAAATCAGCAAGGCCAAACCTGCATGCTCCATGAACACAGTCTGGAAAGGAAGCTACACTGATGTTATTTCAGCAACAGAAGTTACGAGAAGGAACATGGTACTGAAGCACCAGGGAGGGACAGGCGCCACACCCCTCAGCTGGGCAGGGGGAAGGAAGAGAGAGGGACCCTGACCAAAGGCTTTTGGCAGGACACAGAATATGCGTCATTGGGGGGAAGCAGACTGCACAGGGTGGCCACCTTTATTATTCCCGGGCTCTGATTTACACCGGTGCCGACCCACTCCCTGGTCACCCTCTGTCTGCTACTGTCCCCCATGTCCTTCTCCAGATGGCAGCTGTGGGTAGGACAGCCTCTGGAGTCAAGACCAGGGACTTCAGCAGCAAGCGGACACTCTTGTGGACAAGAGACACTGCTCCTGGCCCGAGAGGCGGGCTGGGAGGGCCCCTCTCAGTTACCGGGCGCGTGCCCCCGGGGAGGCCGGAGTCCTGGAGACAGTAGTTCCTGCATCCTAACATCTACCTCTGCTCACAGACACACTGACTCTCTCCAGTCCTCAGTGTGTGAGAATCTGCTGAAATGAAATCATGTCAGTGACGGTGGGCCTTACACACGGCTACTGAGGCCGGCCGCTGCGAGTCCCCTGCGTAGTGGCACCGTTCTGCACAGCAGCCTCTGCAGTGGGCACAGACCACATCTCCCTCATACAGAGGACTGAGGCCAGAGGTGAGCACTCAGCTGCATCCCTTGGCCGGGGAGTGAGGGGAGGACCCTGCCTGCGCCATGGCTTCTGCTCTGCACACATGGGGACAGGAGCTTCCTGGGACCTGAAGAAGAAGGTCTCAGCGGTCCTGCAGCTGCCTGGGCGTCAAAGTGAGCTCCGGAGAGGAAAGCACACCTGGGCTCTTCTTTGACAAATGCCACCTTTGTCTGCTCTATTTTCTGGCCTGGGAGCAAGGAGCCTCCTTTGGATGTGCATCCACAAGGCCCCAGGCTGTGCTCCTTGGCCAGTTCCTTCCCTCATCTCCTCATCTTGCAACTTCCGGCAGCTCAGGAAGTGTTTCCAAGGCAAGGGCCGAGCGAGGGAGCCATGGGTGGAAGGACAACTCCAGCAGAGACAACCCTGCAAAGGAGCGGGACGGCTGGGGCCACATGACCACTCGCTATTTTAAGCCATACTGTTGCTAGGAGGAGACACCTCGTCAGCCCTGAACCAAAGTATGAAAAAGGCACGTTTTAATTAAGAGCTCTTGAAAGGGCAGTCTGCAACAGGAAAGACAGGCTGGGAAGTGAAGGGTGGGGAGGGAGAAAGAAAAGAAAAGAAAAGAAATAGGCATTGCTTTCCCGTGAAGACCCAAAAGGTACTGTTTCTTCAAAAATAAGGAGGATATTTTGTTTGTAGTCTCCCAGCTGAAGACTAGTAAAATAAGAAATTAAAGAAATGGAAAAAAAAAACCCACAACCTGATAAAGGCAGCGGGCAGAAAGAGGGATATCATTTAGCATAATGAAAGCAGAACGGGCGGCAGCAATTCTGGATGTCTAGGTAGCTCCAGCGGAAACCCAAGCACCATAAAAAAAATTAGCCTCCATTAAAGAACCGGAATGCTGGAATGACATTCAGGGACACTCGAACGGCAAGAGAAGCAGTGTCAGATGGGATTTCTGGTGAGACAAAAAGAAATTAGATTTTCCAATATGAAAGTAAGATCTCTAAGACAAGCTTGCAACCTAATGTTCTCTCCCCAATGAATTCCGCACAGTAAGTTATAATCACAAAAACGAAGTGTTGTTTGAAATGTATTTCCTGCAGGGAGAAAAAAAATCAACCTAGAACAGCGTAGAAGGTTGCCACCTTGACTCAACATATCTTTAGGGAATGATCTGTTCTGGAGAATCTTATATAAAGCCCTTTACCCAGAAGAAATGAAAAAGGTATAATATATTGAAATGTATTTTTAAAATGAGATCTGTTATAACTTGTATGTTTTAAAATGTAATGTTAGAGATGTCTCAGAAATAACCAATCTCACAATATTACAGGCCAGCATCCGAGGTCCAAGCACCTTCCCTGTCCTGTGCAGTGACAGGCACTCGACAGACAGGTGTGGATGGGTGCAGGGAGTGAGGCCGCCAGTGCCCAGGAACAAAGGCCAGGCTGGGGCAGTGTGAGGCCGCATGGCACCAACTAGGTGCCGGGAAACTGGGAGACAGGTAAGGTTGGTTGCCTGGGCTCCCTTACCTGCACCACCTCAGCGCCAAGTCCTCAAAACAAGGAACCAACAGGGACCTTCCCTGGGAGGTCAGCTCCCAGCGTGGCCGCATCTTCTGCAGGGCTGTGACCTGTGTGTGGTTCCACAGGACCTGCAGCAAATCAGCCCTGGGTAAGACCAGCTCGGATAGATTAGGACATGGCTGAGCAGTTTCTCCTCATTCCTCATGGATAAAAACGTTTCGGTGCCCCAATTGGGTGGGCAGCAGAGGCAGCAGCTCAGACTGCTGAGTACCCTACGCTCAGGGTGTGGACAGGCCATGCCAGGCCTGCTGGCTGCCAGCATTTACAGCCCCTCAGCACAAGGGCTTGCGGTTGTGTCAAAATCCTGATGTCCCTTGAATGTGCAAGGACATGGCAAGGTCAGTCATGGAAGAACTAATATCATGGGCCTATGCAGCAGAGATGTATGCGAGCCTTGGTATGCAGATACTCGTGTGATATCAGTGCTGACCAGGAGCAGAGGGTCAGAACGCATCTTCATGATGGGAAGCAGCTAACTGACAGGTGGAAGACCTCGTGAACAGTAGAGTGGAGACATGAAAAGGTTTAGAGCTGGACACAGGAGGCAATCACAAGATCAGGAAGATGCCCTGTGTTCCTGCAGGAAATATACCCTGAGCTCCTGCAGGGAAGATACCCTGAGCTCCTGCAGGAAATATACCCTGTGCTCCTGCAGGAAATATACCCTGTGCTCCTGCAGGGAAGATACCCTGAGCTCCTGCAGGGAATATACCCTGAGCTCCTGCAGGGAATATACCCTGTGCTCCTGCAGGAAATATACCCTGTGCTTCTGCAGGGAATATACCCTGGGCTCCTACAGGGAACATATCCTGGGCTCCTGCAGGGAATATACCCTGTGCTCCTGTAGGGAATATACCCTGAGCTCCTGCAGGGAATATACCCCGAGCTCCTGCAGGGAATATACCCCGAGCTCCTGCAAGGAAGATACCCAGAGCTCCTGCAGGGAAGATACCCTGTCCTCCTGCAGGAAATATACCCTGAGCTCCTGCAGGGAATATACCCTGTGCTCCTGTAGGGAATATACCCTGTGCTCCTGCAGGAAATATACCCTGTGTTCCTGCAGGAAATATACCCTGTGCTCCTGCAGGAAATATACCCTGTGTTCCTGCAGGGAAGATACCCTGTGCTCATGCAGGAAAGATCACAGGCTGGGAATATACCCAATGTTACTGCATTTTTCACTAAAAATCAGTGAAGTTCACTTCAAATAAAAAATAGATTTGTATTTGAGCCCTGCTCTATTTTACATATTTAAAAGCTATGCTTAAGAAAAGGGTGCCAGAGTATGAGAAATAAAAACACAGAGAGAAAGCTGGTAGAAAATAAGCTGCTCCAACTCAAGAATAACACTGAGGTGCTGTTCAATAAACCTGCAAGCCACAGCCTCTTCCCGGAGCACGCAGGAGCTCACTGTGGTTGTCTGTGTTAGTGAGGACAGTACAGGCTGCTAATCAGAGTCAAATGTCCCCATTCCCAGAAGGAATTGAGTCCCAGAAAGCTTCCCAGTGTGGAGGAGCCTGCCAGGCAAAGGCCTGGGAAATGATGGGAAGTGTCCCCCAAGTCCCAGCTGACTGTGGAGGGGACTGGAGGGAGGCATGCGGCTCAGGAATGTGCCAGGAGGCACGAGAACAGGCACAGGAAATTCCAGGATTTATAAGTCACTGCCTTCAGGGAATTCACAACAAAGAAGTTCAAGCCAGACAAGGATCTTGGAAACCTACTGTTCAAAGGTGGCTAAGAGGTTGGACTTTGTTCCTGCTGTTTTTAAGCAGAAAAGTGACATGAAATTTTAGGAAGAGGTGACAATTGGGTAGGAGAAGAGACAGGAAGAAGACTCATTAGAAAGTTTCCGCACTGGTTACAGTGAGCATTAAGAAAGGAAGCAGGCTCGAAACAGAGGAGGGAAACAGGGAGACGGGAGGGCAAACCAAGAGGACTCGTGGTTGGAGCTGGGTTTTCAGTGGCTGTGAGTCTAAGACGTTAGTTCACCTCAGGGGCGGAGGGCAACGCCTCGCCTGCACTAGCTACTCAGTGAGTGCCGCCTGCCGTTATTTCTAGCTTGAACTCCAGTATTCTAATCGTTGGAGTGACTTGGCTTTTTCATCTTCCAGTATAGCACATCTGGGGCTGCTGGATCCTTCACCTCACCTTTGGACAGAAGAGGTGAAAGGAAACCAAACCATGAGCGGCAAGAGCAGGCACTGTCTTTGTGTTCTCTCTCTCTCTCTCTGTGCAAAAACACTCTCAAAGTATGTAGCAAATAAGCAAATACACAAAGGGACAAATGAACACGTAAAAACGAGACTCACTCCTGACTCCCACAAACTGGTCTATGAACAAGAAAAAATAAGAATCACCCCTGACTCCCAAAAACTGATTACTCCCAAAAACAACTGGCGAAATATCAGTTTTCAAGGAAGAACACGTTGGAAGAGGTGGTTGATACGCATTTGCACGAGAAACTAGATCAAGGAAACAAGGTTTACCAAGGGAAACGCATTAAACTGAGAAGAACCAAAATATCTTATCTCCCTGCTACCCCATAACCATTTTTCTTCAACCTGACAGCTCTGTAATTAGAGTCCAAGTCCTTATGCTGCTGCCTGATGTTCCAGTGGGTTTTGTCTTTCTGCAGCTGCACAGGCTCCCTGCCAGGTCCCCAGCACGGGGCATTAAGGACTCTGCCTGTCAGAATGAAACCAACACAGACACTGCCAGTTTCCCCAAGCTCCACAGACAGCCAGCCTTCCCCTCCCGGGCTGGTCTCCCCAGACAGGTAAGAATGACAAGGAAGGAAAATGTACATCCTGGGCAATTAAGAAATAATCCTTTTAGTGATTACAATTGTCCCTGGGTATCTGCGCAGACCGATTCCTGGACTTCTGTGGATATCAAAGTCTATGGATGTTCAAGCCCTGTGTATAAAATGGCCTAGTATTTGCACATAGCCTACACACATCCTCCAGTAAACTTTTAATCATCTCTGGGTCACTTAAAATAACTAATGCAATGGAAATGCTATGTAAACAGTAGTTTTACTCTTTGTTAAGAGAACAATGACCAGGGGGAAGGTCTGTACATGTTTAATACAGACACAATTCTGAAATATTTTTCCTGATATTTTCTGAAGGATACAGAACCCATGGATATGAATAGTCAACTATATTATATATTTCCTGTATAATTACCCTATGTACTAGAATATACAATGTTTCTGGTATAATACAATTTATGTGCATTCCTGAAAAATCCCACACCTTACAAATTTCAACACTAAAAGTAACAGAGCTTTCGGGAAAAACTAATTTGTGAGCCAGGCATGGTGGTGCATGCCTATAATCCCAGTACTTGGGAGGCCGAGACAGGAGGATCGCAGTTTCAAGGCCAGCCCCAGCTACTTAGAGACCCTCAGCTACTTAACAAGACCCTGCTTCAAAATGAAAAAAGGACTGGGGACATAGCTGAGAGGTCGAATGCCCCTGGATTCAATCCCCAGCAACAGCAACAGGAAAAAAAAAAAAGAAAGAAAAAGGAAAGAAAATTGATTTGGGGTAGTCCATTCAAAACCAGTGGAACTTCAGAACATAATCAAAAAGAATAACTGATATCCTGGAGAGATGGTCTGACCACCTAGGCAGGTGGCTCTGTATACCACAGGCTGGCGCATCATATATTAAAAATGCATAAAAAAAGTCAGGTGTGGTGGCACATGCTTGTAATCCCAGTACTTGGGAGGCTGAGACAGGAGGATCCGGGTTCACGGCCAGCCTCAGCTACTTAGTGAGGCCCTCCACAATTTAGTGAGACCCTATTTCAAAATAAAGAATGAAAAACAGGGCTGGGGCTGTAGCTCGGAAGTAGAATGCCCCTGGGTTCAATCCCCAGTACCGCAAAAAAAAAAAAAGCATAAAAACAACAGAGAGGACACACAGCAATACTCTAATTAGGGCAAGCCTGGAAGACGTGGGGGTGGGCACAGAAAGGGACATGGCCTGCCCTGAGCAACAGCCGTGCCGGGCTGTGCCTGCACCTGTCTGGGAAGGGGCTTCCGGGGAGGACTAGTGATTGTGACTTCACACACACACACACACACACACACACACACACACACATACACCCTCAGGTCTCAGGTGTTTGCCCATCTGAGATTCTCCCTTCTCCTGTTGCAGGTCATTCAGTCTATTCCTACTATCCTTGCTCCCTCTGTTTAAGAAACTTTATATAAACCAACACGCTGTTTGCCTTCCAGACATCTTGGTCCTTGTACCCATCACCTCGGTGCTAACTTGCCTCAAAGAACAGAGCACGTAGAATTTCCCCGACGGAACCCTGGGAGCCTCTGCGCATGCCCTAGTGAGGCCACCTGCTGTCCAGAGCAGACACAGAGGCCACCCCAGAACACAGGCCTCCACCCACCAAAGAAAGTTCCCAGAGACAGAAGTGACACAGAACCAAGTCAACAGAAAGGGAAAAATACTTACATATAATATGTTGGATAGAGTCCTTCAAAATACCAGCAGTGTTTTTTGGCCTCTGTGCACTAGAAATAGAAGCAAGAGAAACTCGGTTAGTGTGAGTAACTTGCACATTTGCTGAGATCTCGTGACGCAAGAAATGCGCTTGACAGCCAGAACAAGGCTTTCGAAAACCACTCCACTTGGGCCATCTATTTGTGTAATCTACAACTTCCTACCTCCATGACCCAGTTTATTGCCACCTATGTGCACATAAAACTTTCAAAACATTCTAGTGCAAAGCTCCCAGCAGCAGGGACACCGGCAGACAGGCACAGAGACCCCAAAGCTTCCTTTCGCCTGGGGCAGGTGGCCAGCCTAGCACCTCCGTGCATGAGGATGTCCTCCTCCCAGTCTGCCTGACAGCTATACGAAGGTACAAACACACCCCACGTCCACAGCCGCGTGCCAAGGGAGAGGCCAGCACAAATGGTCTGTGTTCCACCGGCCACATCAGGTGGCTCACGAACACAGCAGGAAGCGCTGGGGTTTTGGGAATATGTTTTAAGATACTCAGAAGCAAACTCAGGCAGCCCAGAGTGACCTAGTTTTATTAATGGAAAATGAGTTTAATTTAGCCTCAGTGAGCTCCTGTCCAGTTCAAGAAATGAGGTTCAGACAGCTGAAGAAATCAATTTACTTTGGCAGGGAAGAGCCATTTCAGGTCTCTGCCCCAAATTACAATTCATTTCACCAGTCTTCTGTGATAAACAGGAAACCGGGTCTTTCTTCCAAGTGGCACTTTAATGGGTCTTCTTTATTCTCCATCACCACCAGAGCCAGGCACACTTCCTTGGAACAAGACATTCAAGCTCCACAGTCAGGGAACAGGCTGTTCTGATGGCCGTGGGCCCCAGGGGTCAGGGGAACCTCACAACTCAAGCAGGAACGCCTTCCCCTCCTGTGGCCATGGCTGCTCCTGCCTGGGACTCACAGAGACTCAGTCACAGAACAAGAGTGAGGGTCTAGGTGCACGGGTGGTGTGGGAAACAGGTTCCTCCTGCCCCTACCTCTGCCTGCTTTGGAAGTTCCTCAATTTTAGAATTTCTTAAGCTAACTGGGTGTGGTGACGCATGCTTGTAATCCCAGTACTTGGGAGGCTGAGACAGGAGGATCACAGGTTCAGCCTCAGCTACTTAGTGAGGCCTTCTGCAACTTAGTGAGACCCTGTTTCGAAAATAAAGAATAAAAAATAGGGCTGGGAGTATAGCTCAGAGGTAGAATGCCCCTGGTTTCAATCCTCAGTACCGCCCAAACTAAAAAATAAAAAAAATAAATAAAGTTTCCTAATCTGAAACAGTCACTACTTTGATATGCTAGCCTCATATCTCCTAATTCTTGAGGAAAGTACTTTTTCTTGCAAACAAAGTACTTTTGCACTTTTGAATTCGCCTTGTCTCTGGGACATGTGACTATTAGGAATACCATACTACCAATTTAAAACCTGGGGCCTTAGTGGGTGTCCTGCTCAGAGTCAAAGTCTCTTTGTAGTCACTACTAACACCCAATGGCCTTGCCTCTTCTGGACTAACCGTCACCCTGAGAAGCAACTGCTCACCTCCACCTCCCCACTGCTGTCCTGAGACTACCTACAGGATGGCATCAAGAGCACCACAGGGATGTGCAGAACTGTGCCTGCTCCCAGCTGTCCTGACTCCCCCAGCCTCCTCCTCCACGTCCCCTGCACAGCTGGCGTGAGTGTGTGCTCACGCACAGATGCGTGGCTGTGAATCTGTGCTGAATGACTTCACACAGCACAGCGTCCGGGCACTCTCAGACATGACTGCTGGTAAGGGCATTTGAGAATGCATTTCTCTTCAACTACTGATGACCGTCCGCCACAAACATGAGGCACGCTATGCACAGGGCTCTTTACTATAGAATTATTTCTAGTAGCAAAAGCCTGGAAGTAATACAAATGTCCTGTCAGAGAGGGCTGGTGAATGAAGGAGGGTGCACCCACACGACAGAGTACTACGTGGCCAAGAAAAGGAGATCTCAGAGGCCCAACAGATGATTCTAAGATACTGGGTTAAGTGAAAAAGCATTATGCCAAAGGTGTACCCAGTAGGATATTCTTTATGGAAAAGGAAAATCATACATTTGGCCTGCTTTTTACAAAAGGAGTTTCCAAAGGTGGATAGTAAAAATGAATGAAAATGCTTACTCTGGAAGGGAGGGATGTGGTGGGGTGGGGTGGCAAAGATGCAGATGAGAATGAGATTTTTTTGAGGATATATATTTTTAATAGTTTGACTTTTGAACTGTTTTTCATACTTAAAAAAAGTAAAGTTGAAAGTTTTAAAACCAGTCCCAGGAGCTGGTGGTGTAACTCAGTGGGAGAGTGTGAGCTGAGCCTGCACACAGCCCTGGGTTCGAACCCTAGCACCCAAATATGAGACAATCAAAGCCACTCTTTCTGAGACTCAAAATATTTACTAGAGGCTATCATGACATGATTGTACGTGTCACTTCTTGGCCAGAGCAACTGAGAAGCGCAGAAGCTGGAAAGCTGTAGGACACGTAGACATTCCTATGATCACACACTCTCCTCTTGGAATGCTTCCCAGAGCCGTTCCACTCTTCCTCAGCCTCCCAAACTTTCCGGCATTTTTGCTGGGATATCCTGTAACTTCGCTGAGGCTTGCTGGTTGACTCGTGTTCATAGTTACTTACCAATGACTTTTTGCCATTTCTCACTAAGCCATCCATGTAAAATATATTTTGAAAAATATAAACCTTGGTTTGTTCCTTTATAGAACCCACTCTTAAGAAAACAAATGACTACGTTTCCTGAAACAGAAGAAAAACACCTCTTCAACTGAACTACCTCACATTAAAATAGTTACATGGTGTTGCTACTGAAATTAGTGTAAGCTTTTGAAGTTTGTTAATAATATGCAGGAAAACTTCACTGCTTTGATAGCTGGACTTTTACAACAGCTTTCTCCTAAGAAGTGTCAATATTGTTAACAGTACAGACACATAATATCTCACTAAGACCAATATGTGTCAATATTCCACTTGATAGCTAGATAATATGAAGAACACAAATTTATGAAGCCTCATTAATTAATTGAAAAATGCTGGACAAGGTCTCAGAAGTCCTGGTAATTGCTGTTGGGGCTTTCTTTCAATAAACGCGTGCTCACTGAGTGCTAGGGTCAGCCTGCCCACGCCCGGTGCCCGAGGACGAGGCCTCATGACTGCAATGGAGAGCAGCTTCGCTGGGGCAGGAGGTGCACAGGGGGGTTCCTACTGGAAACAACCAGACTTAGGGCCAGACTCTGCCAACTCAAGAGGCAGCACTAGCCCACCAGGTCCAAACCTGGACCGAGAGGAGCTGAGGCCAAAGGGGAGTTTTTGGGAGGAGAAGGGTCTGTCCTGAGCGTTCCCACCCCTCTGAGAACTTCCACCTGCAAGCAAGCAGGTGGGTGGACAGGGAGAGGCAGGGCGGAGGCCCTGCACTCAGTTCAACTGCAGCAGCACCCAGGCGAGGGGCAGAGAGCGGCCCAGAGGAGAGATGACCAGCTCCAACCCTGACTGCCCCTTGCCGGCCATGCTGGTCGTCTGTCTCCGCTTCCCTAAGTCCCAAGATTGCTTAACGAAGAAAATGAGATTGAATTCACCAAAAGCCTCAACAGACTGGGGCCTCATCCACTGAATCCAGCAGCTAGCGAGCATCTCTGTCCCTAAGCAAATGTTCTCAGTTCTCTGGAATGAATGATAATGATTCCAAGGTTCATTTTACTGTGGTCATCTATCATCCATGCAGAGGCTTCCAAACCTCTTGAGAACAAAGAAGATGCAATTCCTTACATTTCCGCAATATTTCACTTTCCAAAATCTCCCTGGAAAGAACAAGCCCCTCTCCAAAAAAATAAAAGTTTAAAGTATATATAAACTAAGAAGGAAAAATGTCCATTTTAGGGTTCTTTGCCCATCCCTTAAAAGTCTACCGGTTTTACAAAGTATGACCATGGCTTCCTCAGGATTGACCGTCTAACAAGACAGAACATATATCTGTAAGGAGACATCAGCTGCTTGCTGTTACTGACTGCAAATCCTCAGAGGTCAGACAACAGGCCCTGCCCTGCCTCATGGGGTAATGCTTCTTTCACGTGCTTAACAGAAACACAGCCATCTATTTCTTTACAAAGTCATAAAGAGTAGAAATATATAATGTATAACTACTAACAAAATATCCAGGACCCTGAGGAAATGTTATTGTCAGGAACAACCCAACCGAAAGATCTGTGATTTTAACTGGGAAGGTCTGTACCACATCTGCACTTGGAGAAGAATTCAGGTAGTCCATTCTTCAAGGACTAGGGTATCTACAGATGTACTTAAGCCATCCTAAATATAGTTATCCATATTTAGCCAGGATCCAAATAAGCCCCAAAGAACAAATCCTTGCTAATCTCCAACAGTAATCCTCAGGTTGACATAAACTCTCCCACATCTAGGTACAAAGAATATGGGAGGACCCAGGATGCCATTGCAAAATAAGGCTTTTCAATCCCAGGTTAAAAGAATAGTTGTACCACAAGAAGACAGGGTTGAATCTGGGAGAAGTGAAGCTTATGATCTGGGGACACAGGGAGTGAGGAGTGGGTCTAAGATTCACAACAGTGTGGGTTTTATTTAAACTACACATTTCCTTGTTTTGTTCAGTGTGGGAGGTGAGATGGGCCTTCCGATGAACAGCAGACAAACTAGCAAATACTGGCTCACCTGCAAAACTCGTCCCAGACACCTAGAGAAAGCTGTCATACCCACAGCATTATCCAAACCATCCACCCAGGGTCAGAAGGCCACAATTGGCTTTGAAATCGTGAGACAGCCCAGGAGGCTCAGCCACAGGACTCGGTCTCTGTCAGAGACCCCAGCTTCTTGTCCATCAAAAGCCATGAGATTCCAGCCAGCTAGAGCGGCCCTTCACACTCCGCACTGACTGGGAACAAAGGGCCTATGGTGCTGGTGGTTTGGTGCTCAGGACCAGGGACAGAGGCAGAGGGCAACAGCGTGGCCTGTTCTAGTCAAGACAGGAATTTACGCAGGGGCGACATTTCCCCTGAGGGCAATTATCTAAAGGTGTCTGGACTTCAAATAACAAATAGGAATGCTCCGGCTTTAAATTCCCGTATTGGAATTTCCATCAATACCTTAAAGCTGATTACTTCATCTCTGGGTTTATGGGCATTGTTTTTCAAGAATACCTCCTTGATTTTTAGAGGTAAGAGTCGGAGGCTTCTCATAAGCATCATTTATTAAAGGGAAGGAAAGAGAGAAACTTCAGACCCTCCACTGTCTTACAGAAGGAAACGCATGGCCAATGCGTGTACTGCCAGGGAGTAAGGGTCAGAGATGCGGCAGGACCTGGCAGCCTCTGGAATATTCTGGGGAGACCTGATCACAGGACATCAACTAGTTATGGCCACACTCTCAGGACTTACTCAGAATGAAGGGTCTTGGCTTGCTTTTCCTGCTTTCTTTTTCAGCCAAAGAAATGTATGGGGGCAGATTTCTTCAAGATCTCTAACTCAAGTAGGTTAAAAAAAAAAAAGAAAAGAAAGAGCTGGACACGTGGTACACACCTATAATCCCAGTACTTGGGAAACTGAGACAGGAGGATTACAGGTTGGAGGCCAGCATCAGCAGCCTAGTGAAACCCCCAGCAACTTAGACCCTATTTAAAAATAAAAAATAAAAAGGGATGGGGGGTGGGGAGGGGGCGGTGCAGCTCAGAGGTAGAATGTCCCTGGGTTCAACCCCCAGTACCAAAAAGAAAATAAGTAAACAAATAAACAAAAATTCTTAACCTTATAAGGAGCAATATAATTCATTAAAATAAAATAAATATTCCAGTAGAAAAAAAGTAATAGATGTGAGAAATTTTCAGAGAATAAACATAAAAGGCCAAAAAATACATTTTAAGAGACATTATTCATTCATAATGAAATAGGGAGAGAGTGGGAGGGAGCTGGGGGAAGCTCACCAAGTACACCGTGCATGTATGTCACGGTCACTCAGAACTACATTATGATGTGAGACTACAATGTACCAACAAAATATAAAAACATAAATAAGTATAAATTATGATATGGATTTTACTACCAAATTGGTAGTAATAAAAAACCTCTAGCACCGTTGTCACTGAGGGTATGACTCACAAGGCCTGTCCCACAGTGAGGCTGGGAAGTAAACAAAACATCTCAACACACGTGTAAACACACACACGTGGCCTCCACGAGGCTAGTGCACGTCAACACACACACGTGGCCTCCGTGAGGCTAGTGCGCGTCAATACACGCATGTGGCCTCCGTGAGGCTAGTGCGCGTCAACACACGCATGTGGCCTCCGTGAGGCTAGTGTGCGTCAACACACCCGTGTGGCCTCTGCAAGGCTAGTGCATGTAAAAGCACGTGTGGCCTCCGCTAGGCTAGTTCGTGTAAACACATGTGTGTGACCTCTGCAAAGCTAGTGCATGTAAACACATATGCATGACCTCTGCAAGGCTAGAGTATTTACCTACGGAAACGATACAGTACAAAAACTAGAAATAGCCAAAATTTTCTAAATAAAAATTTAAATTATATTTTCAATGTAATTTTGGCTAATGAAATTATAATATATCCAAAAGGCTATTATAAGATCATGGAGAAACATAATAATATGGAAATATTTTTCTAAAGAAAAAAGACAAGAAAATAGGACATTTAGAATTGTGTATTTTTATTATGCATCATAGCAGAAAAAAGTAAATGAAAGAAATATACCAAAAATGTAACAAGTTATCTTTTAGGTGGCACTAGAGAGGGTTTCTCCCCATTGTATATTTTGGTAGTCTCCAAGTTTTCTGTATGGAACTCATAACATTTTGTTTGTAAATCTCAATTAAATTTTACTTTAAAAAGGAAACCACTTAGTACCTAATAAAGAAACGAAAAGATATTCAAAATATAGAAATAGAAGCTTTTAATAAAGAAGATATTATCCAGCTAGGAATTAAATAAAAACTAACTGATGAGCAAAGTTTTAAAAATATACAAGTATAGAAGTGATATAAAACAAATACTCATAAAATCAACAATTAAAACGGTATTTATCAAAAGTTTAACATGAACATGTAAAGTCTTCATTTCATTAGTCAATTAAAAACTCATTGCATATATTTAATTTAAATGATGTACCCAGGCGTGGTGGCACACGCTTATAATCCCCATAGGGAAGCTGAGACTGGAGGATCCGGGTTCGCGGCCAGCCTCAGCTACTTAGTGAGGCCCTCCGCAACTTAGTGAGACCCTGTTTCAAAATAAAGAATAAAAAATAGGGCTGGGGGTGTAGCTCGGAGGTAGAATGTCCCTGGGTTCAATTCCCAGCACCACAAACAAGTAAGAAATAAAAAAAGATGTAAAAATAAGCACACTCATAAGAAAAAGAATGTAACACCTTAAGTCTAATTTTATTGGGTTATTTTTGGATGGTGTCATTACTGTAGTGTTACCTTAAAATATCTCTAGCTTCAGCCTCAGAAGTTGTTGTGGCCAAAGCCAAAGGCCATATAAGATTTCTAAACTAATGCAAAGGATGGACTCCACTAAAACCCCCAAAATACACTCAGGCATTCAGGAGTCCTACTCATGCCCACGGGACCATAGGAGTCCTGCAAATCGTGCCATCTTTCAAAGCAATTATCAATATAAAAGCAGAATTCATGAGACAGGCGATTCAAGGTCCAGCTCCACTTACTGAGGTTTAATTTACATATCATCAAAATCATCCCTTTTTCAGTGCACAGTTTGATGGACTTTAGGAGAAGAATACAGCTGCACTTCTATCACCCAGTCCGGTGTCAGGACATTCCCTTCTCCCTGAAAAGTTCCCTCATGTCATTTTGAAGTCAATTCCAGTTCCTGTTCCATCCCTAGGCAATATCTTCCTGCTTTCTACTTGTATAGCTTTGCTTCTTCTACCATGGTCCAGTTCTGTGAACTCGTACAACTTATGGTCTTCTGCGTCTGGACTCTGTCCATCCACCTTGTCATCTATATCAGTACTTCATTCTTCTTTAGTGCTGAATACTTCTCCACCGTATGAGTACACATTTTGGTTTATCCATTCACCGGCTGGTAGACATCCACGCTGTTTCTGTGCTTTGGCTATTATGAATAATGTTGCTATACAAACATACGTGTGCCTGTCCTTATATGGACACATATCTTCATCTCTTCAGTAGACATTTAAGATGGCATTGCTGGTTCACCTAACTCCACATGTAACTTTTTCTTTTTTCTCCTTCTTTTCTTTAAAGGGACAGGTCTGGCTATGTTGCCCAGGCTGGCCTTTAACTCCTGGGTTCTCCTGACTCAGGCTCCAGAGTAGCTGAGATGACATGCATGCATCTGGCTTCCATAGATAACGTTTGACAAATGGTCACACTTTTCCAAAGCAGCTACCTCACCTTACACCCCCGCCAACATAGTGAGGGGCTGGCTTTCTCCACATCCTCACCAGCACTTACTATCTGCCTCTTTGATATTAACCATTTGGTGCTATCCTGGTATCTCACAGTGGTTTTTAACTAGCATATTTCCCTAATGCTAATGATGCAGACAATCTTTTCATTCTAACTCAATCAGAAAATAGCAGCTGCCATATACGTGGCATGTTTATTACCCACGGATGCTTTCCATATGAAATCTCATTTAACATCATAACTACCCTGGGAGTTAGGCCACACCTCTATTTACAAATGGACAAAGGTCTCAGAGACCCGAATTAACTTGCAAAGGTAGCAAAGAAAGCAAGCAAAAGTTGGGGTTTGACTTCAGTTCTGCTGGTTCAGAAAAGGGGTTTTAGCTGCTAAAAATACTCAGAGGTTCAACTTTAGGGCAAAGGACAATATGAAATGAATGTATGGGCTTCAGCCAAAATGGTTTATGTGACAAATTTCCAAATGCCACAAAATATTCATTCAAAAACTGATGACTGGGAGATTTAATTAGAACGGTCTGAAAGCAGTGATAACAGATGGAAATAGCAGTGCTACTGTTATTTGCTGCAACAAATGAATATAATCAACCTTAATCATGGGCCCGATTCCAACGAAAGCACCGAACTGAGGCCAACCCCAGGCTCTACCTAAGGCCCATCCAGAAAACCCACTGTTTTAAACATAGCTGCAGAGAGTGCAAGAGCTGTGGGATGGAAAGAAGTCCACGGATGAGCTCTGCAGCCCCCTGACCTACAACCTGGGCACCTGCTTTGAAGATGCCCTAAGGGAGTGACTGACAGCAGTCAAAGGCAGTTGTTTCCAATTCCTGTGTCCCAGGATGGGATAACTGAAGGGGACACTCTAGTTGGGCCTAAATCTTTGCCAGTAAATCCAAAACTTGGTCATCAGAATAAAGAGCAAATACCAACTTTTCACGTTGAGTGGACAGAAATGTCTGGAAAGACTCAGAAGCACTACAGGTCCAAGCACAATGCCACAGATAGGCAAGGCTCTCCTAGCAAGCGCCATCTCCCTCCCCACCTTATTTGTATTTTAGAAGGAAAGTGTGTCAGGTTCTCTGATGACATACACATTCTTAAAAGTCTACATTCTCACCTAAAGGAGTACTGGAAATTGAAAACAGCTGAGATTTGACTGCGACACATCTGAGGCTGAGTCAAGGAGGGTATCACCCGTACTTAGAGACAATGTGATGTCCTAGGATGAGCATGTCTCACTCTCTGGTCCTGAAGCACAGAACGGCCTCTGTCAGGTGACTGGATGCCTGCGAGCTTTGAGCTCTTCCTCTACAGAATGAAGAGAAGTATTCCTACGTATTCCTACCTCGCCTTGAGGCCTACATTAAATAAGGCACACAAACCGCCCTGGCATATACAGCTACTACACGGGCCTCCTGATGAGCCGTTAGGGTCTGCACGGTGTGCGCTTATTCTTGACACCATAGTCAAGTGAAACCCAGCCAAATGTAGGTGAAAGTCACTAATGTTTCTATGGATAGTAGGAACATAGAACCTCTGTATTCAACCACAGCGAGTTATTATGATTTTTGTGCATGTGTGTGTCATACTGGGGATTGAACCCAGGGGCATTCTACCTCTGGCCTACACCCCTAGTCCTTTTTCTTTTTTATTTTGAGACAAGGTCTCTTTAAGTTACCGTGCGCTGGCCTTGAAACCGCAAGACAGTCACTAGCAGGGTAATGGGATTCAGGTGTGGAAAAATGTTACTTGAAAAGTCTAAGGGAATCCATTTCCCTTTCAATGAACCTTGCCATGGCTTACGGCATACCTGGTCACAATTTCCTTTCCAAGAAGGAACAGGAAACATGGCATATGTCTCTTATCCTTTTTCACTACTACCAAATTTCACATCCCTTCAATTCTGATAATACAAATTTTCTTTAAATCTGGTAATATTGTTACTGAAGTCTGAGGCCAGAGCCCTGCCTCCAGAGGTCTAGACAAACCAGGTCTGACCACTTGTCCCAGGCAGAGAAGTTGATGGTGAAACAGAAAAAGGAATTTTAACATCAGCGTGTCGTATCAGGAAGACGGCCTTTCTACCTGCTTCATTCTGGGACAAGTGGCCAGACCTGGTTTGTTGGGACACCAGGAGTTGGGCCTCCGGCCTAGGATGCCAGTAATAAGATTATCTAGAGTCAAAAAGCTATTTCCTTGGGCTTACACTTTCTGCTTCCTATCATGAATTGATTTAATTTTGAATGTTAAGGGGCTAAGTTTTCATAGACAAATATGGGGGGGTAAGCAGAATGCAGTTCTATGTTGTCCTGATACACTATTATTAGGAAGTATAGTCACCCCTCTTAAACCATGGACAGTACCAAAATCCTACATACAGTATGTTTGTCCTATACATACAAACCTATGATAGAGTTTATAAATCGGGCACAGGAAAAGATTAACAAAAATCCTAATAAAGCCACTATAATATATGCTGTGATAGGAGTGATATGGATGTACCTGGGGGGGTTCCTACTGAGAAGATCTACAGGGCCCAGGCAGCAGGTAACAGCACCCAGGCCCCCCAGCCTCGCACAGCAGAGGCACAGAGCTCAGACACAATGGCTTCGTGACCAGTTTACTGGGAGATCACACAACAACACCCCAAACGCTAAGCCAGGCTTCAGCAAGTGCAGCTACTAGCCAACCAAGCAGCTGAGCAGGGGAAAACAACCCTCGTGTTCAGTGATGCAGGCTAGGAAAGACACCAGCAGAGGAGAGTAACCACCTGTTACTGTCACTGACTCAGTCACAGGACCGAAACCCGTTACAGTGCAGAGATAAGGACAACTCCAGTGCTTGCCTTCAGCTGCAGACCCTGCTGGTGCCCTCAGCTGTTAAAGGCTGCTACTAACATCGTCTCACGGAGAGGGTCCAAAGATTCCATGAGCTAATGTGCGTAACAGCATGAAACCCAGGTCTGCCTTTCCCTTTCCCAGGCCAGAAATGATTACCTTCCAACAGCCCTGCTTCTTCCCCTTCAACGACGCCACACCAGAGACAAAATCTACATCTCAAGCCACCCACAAAAGTCCATTCTCCCGAAACCCACTTATTGAGAACTAGTAAGTGCCGAATGCTGTGCTAGGCGTGACAGAGGCTGAGAGGAGCCGGGGCCACCAGGTCCTGCCCAGTCCCTCGTTCCTCTCACAGTAGATGCACACGCCCAGTGCCGCCTGCCCCACACAGCCAGCGGCCGTTTACTGTGAGGGAAGAGGAGGAGAACTCTCACTGCTCACCCTCTCCCCATGTGATAGTTGGTCTGGTTTGTCAACTTGACCCTCCTAAGATCATGTGACTTTGGTTGTATAACAGCAGATTGAACCGGAAGTCCTACCCTAAATGTGGGCAGCTGGGTTCTGATAGGTGCAGGACTTAGATAAAAAGAAGGGGAAAGCCGTGTAGAGGGAGCCACAACTCTTCCTGAAGAAAACGTGTCTGCTCTCGTCTGAGATCGTCGGTCTCCAACTCTGCCGTTTCCTTGAAGAGCTTCTTGATCTTCAGCTCTCGTCTGAGATCGTCGGCCTCTAGCCTTCGAGCTGAAACTTCACCATCGTTTCTCCAAAGAGCTTCCTTATCTTCACATCTTGGACTGGACTGAATTGGTGGTTGCTTCAATCCTAAGGCTCCAGCTCTTAGACCGCCCCGACCAGCTACTGATTCCTCTGATTCTTCACATGCAGTCAAAACTCAGGACTACATTGTGAACTGATCTAATAAATCTTTTTTTTTCCTTTCCTTTCTTCATTCTGTGAATTCTGTTGATCTAGTGAACCCTGACCAATACACCCCAGACCATGTCTCCAGCCTACCTCTGCAAAGTGTTTCCGGAACACGAAATACTGCAAAGTCTATTTCACTACAAACCAGAATGGGTAACTATTTGCAAATACAATTGCTCGTACCCTCTGCACTTTGTAAAGCTATTTGCTTTCTGCTTGGAACTCTATTCTCCAACCAACCTACTTCTTCCTGTCATTCCCAAAGCCCAAGTAAGGACTTAGCCACAGTCCCTCCAGCCTCTGAAGCAACACAAGGCTGCAAAGAGCAAGCCCAATACCTTATTAGGACCTATTTCTAAAGTGGATAATATGTTGAGATGCTTTCTTAACTTAATGTGAAGGTATGGCCTCAGAATCCAAGCACAGACCTCTGTGCCAGACTGTACCCTAACCATGGGATGAGCTGCCTCCATCCCAATCCTCAGGAACTCACAGTCCAGCGGAGCATCGCCCCTAACCGTGGCTCTCCATGTTTTCATGACAGATATAATCAATGGATTCAGACTCGCAAGAGAGCAAGAGACAGGCACTCACCTAAGAGTTTCACAGGGCTTTGTGTGTAACAGCACAAAGCTAGAAATTACTGGGCTGTCCATCAAGAGAGAGATGATTAACATGAGTCATGATCATTCATATAAAAGAACAAAACACTTTACAACTCCAAGGGGAATGTAGTGGGTTCGTGCTGCTGACATGGAAATATCTCTAAGCAACATCTCTCAAGAAAAAGGAAGAAACAAGATCCAGAACACTGTGTATAATATGATTAAAGGGCACTTTTAATGAAATGTTTGAGTAGACACATAAAAAATGCAGAGGGGGTTGCACAAGGAACTTAGGAGCAGCTGCTCTGTGATAGGGTCTAGGCAAGGGCACATTTGAGGAAGGAGGGGGACATCTGAATTTTGTTCATTCATTTTTTAAAACCATGTACATGCATTTATTTTGTTAAAAAATGAAAACCATAAATCATTATGAAAATAAGGAATGAGATCAACAGAGATGAAACACCCAGATAAGTTAAGAAGACCATTTCAACCCATAGTCACCCCACTAAAACATTGCTCAGCAATTTAGCTGAGACCCTCAGACAACTTAGTGAGACCCTGTTTCAAAATAAAAAGGGCTGGGGGTATAGCTCAGAGATGGGATGTCGCTGAGTTCAATCCCTAGTACCAAAACAATAAATAAATAAATATTAAATTGTGGTGATGGCTGCACAGTCATGTGAACATACTCAAAAGTATTAAACTGTACACTTTAAGTGGGTGGAATGATGCTATGTGAGTTATATCTCAATGAAGCAGTTTTAAAATATAAGGAAACCCAGCATGTGTTCTTTTGTGTTAATTAGTTAATTAATTAACTTATTTATTTATTTTTAGTGTATTTTGCAGTACTGGGGATTGAACCCAGGGCATTCTACCTCCGAGCTACACCCCCAACCCTATTTTTTATTCTTTATTTTGAAACAGGATCTCACTAAGTTGCAGAGGGCCTCACTAAGTAGCTGAGGCTGGCCACGAACCTGCGATCCTCCTGTCTCAGCCTCCCAAGTACTGGGATTACAAGCATGTGCCACCAAGCCCAGCTTGCATTAATTTATAAAGTATGTTTTTTAAAAAAGTGACAGCTGACCAAATGGGCAACAAGGAGAGGGAAATGATGAAACTGGAAAGATGAGACACGGTGAAGGGCTGTCTGGAGAGTGGGGAGGTGGGGCTGGTGGACGAAGGCGATGCCCTGCTCTCCACACTATAGCTGCTAGGGCCGGGCAGTCATGACAACAAGCCCGTGCCCCTCACAGGAACAAAAGTGAGGAAAGCTCCGCGACACTGGACTGTGACGGAAGTTCCCTGTGGGTCTTCCCAAAGAGAGCGCAGCCCCAAGGCACGGTGGAGCAGAGGGGTCCAGCCAGAGGCTAGAACTGGCAGAGAAAGCCCAACATTTAACTCTGCAAAATTAGGTTGAAGGGTTTGGGACAGTTTGTACAGACCGTGGGAACTTAGCCAAACATGTGAAAGGGACCAAGTTAATAAAAACACGAGGTCACTGGAACTCAAGAGAAAACAAAAGGTTGTGCAGTAAAAGAAGTTTTAGCATTCTACATAGCTCGACAGCAAAATTTAAGTAGTCATAATAATGAAAACACTGGGTATGGATTTAACAAAATATTATCTCTGTATATAAATGTGTATGTATATGTAAAATATTATATGTGAAACTGTTTTATTGTATATGTTCTAATATAACCAAATATACTGATAGAGGAAGACAGATTAAATAATAGCTAATGCTGTTGAATTAAGAGCTACAAGTACATGTGTGTTATTTTAAAATTTGGAGGTAAATATTAGAAGAACCCGCTAAAAGAACTGAAAGTAGTTGCCTCTGAGAACCACAGCACAATGGCCAGGTACAAAGAGTAGAAGGACTCTTAACAGTTCTACGCCTCAGTAGCATCAAACTTTCCAACACATATGCATGCATTATTTTACTTTAAGTCATTTTTTTAATAAAATTAACTTGTTACAGCAGAAGTCACTGGTGACCTGTGACCACCGCTTCTCTGATGGGCACCAGATGAGGCCCTACTAGACTCTTCCATTAGGACGGTCACCCACTACCTCCATCCCCTGGTGCCCCACATGACAGAAGGAGCTGCTTACTCCCAGTCAGCCCCTGTCAGTGTCAGTGTCCCCCAAGCTAACACAGCAGCACAGGGTCGAACACCCGCCAGGGCTGCGACAGCCACAGTGGGTGGCTGGGAAGAAGTGTGTCCCAACCCAATACAGCAGCACAGGTCTGAACACCCACCAGGACTGCGACAGCCACAGTGGGCGGCTGGGAAGAAGTGTGTCCCAACCCAATACAACAGCACAGGTCTGAACACCCACCAGGACTGCGACAGCCACAGTGGGCAGCTGGGAAGAAGCAGTGTGTCTGTCCCCTGCTCCCCTGTCTAGCCCAGTGAATGCAGCTGAATTCACC
>PVJS01027240.1:0-26396 GCA_004027185.1 Glis glis | reverse complement strand
AAAAAATAGGGCTGGGGGTGTAGCACGGAGGTAGAATGCCCCTGGGTTCAATCCCCGGTACCGCAAAAAAAAAAAAAAATAAATGAAAAATAAAAAATAAAAGAAGATGAAGATACACTATTCCTCCAAGATTGCATTGGCTTACTTTTTTAAAACACATAATGAAGATGGTTGATCCACACTCTTATTTTTAACACCGCACTGTATTATAGCCACACTATGTCTATAACATGATAATTGCATGGGCAGAGTTGCGTGGTCTTGCTTAAAGGAATGAGAGTTTATCTCTCACTCTGCTGAAGGTCAAAGTTTATTTCTCACTCTACTGTAGTTCAAAGTTTATGTCTCACTTTGCTGAAGTTCTAAATTTATTTCTCACTTTACTGAAGACTGAAAGATGTAAACAATCCATTTTAAAAAAAAACCACCAAGAGTTTAGCAGAGATGAGCAACACTGGCATTTCTTCTAGTGAAAGTCAATTGTGTGACTAGTGTTTCCACAGACTAAAAACAAGCCCATTGCATGTGTTATTTGAAGTATCAGAAAAAAAAAACTGAAGCATGTACGTTTTAATCATGCCTTTGGATTTTAAGAGTGAACCCAAACAATCCTAATTTTGAAAATACTCGTGTGACTAGAAGAAAGCTATTGGGAAGGTATTCAATACTCTATAGCCACTATGAAGACATCATATTTCCAGATTGCAACGTGTAAGTCAGCGACAGTCCAGGTATTTGTTGGAAGACCCATCACTGGAGAAGGTCATAGGCTTTCAAAGGGAATGGCATGGTGGGGGTGGGGGAGGGAGACTTGTGTTGCTTTGTTTCTGAGAGCTATGACCTCAAATGTTCAACTACATCACATTAGACAGTGACCTTCAGATTTGCTGTTTATCTGTATAGAAACCAAAGAAAGAAGGCCATAAAACAATACCATAACTAAAGATAATGACTTTGGGGAAATGATTCCCTTTCTATGGGATGTAAAATTATAGGGCAAATAATAAGATTTAAGGATAAAGACAACATTTTTCAATTTCAACTGGATACATACACAGGAAAATTTAGTGAGTCAAATGCAGATGCATTAATTTAGAAGCTTTACAGAGGTAATATATAGCTCAAAAATATATTTATGCATTCTTCATTTTTTTGTGTGTGATACTGGGGATGCAACCCAGGGGTGTTATACCTCTGAGCTATACCCCCAGACCTATTTTATTCTTTTATTTTGAAACAGGGTCTCACTAAGTTGCAGAAGGCCTCACTAAGTTACCAAGGCTGGCTACAAACTTGTAATCCTCCTGTCTCAGTTTCCCAAGTACCTGAATTATAAGCATATACCACCACACCCAGCTACCATTCTTCATTTTTGAAAATGTGTTTTTTTAATTATAATACTACTTGATGTTCATTTCATATTGGCTCCCTTCTTATTTCCTAAGGGCCTCAATTCTTTTCATAAAAGTCAAGGAAAAGTTAATTTGTGATTCTTAGATGTTAAACTTTAGGAACCAGTTATTGCCTTTAAGATAACAATAAGAAAAACATTTTTATGTCCACTAAGTGCTACACACTAAATGGTAGAAGTCCATATCAAAATTTCTTCATTAGAGTAGAAAATAGATGTAAAACATATAAGTACTATTTTAAGACAGATTATGACTTTTATAAATATCTGGTACAGACAATAAGTACTACAGAAATGTAAAGGAGAGATGTCCGGGGGTCAGGCAGGCAGAAAAGGCTTTATGGGAAGCCAAAGAAGGAGGCTATGTTCTTAAGAGGAAATCAGTCATGCATTCAATCAACAAACTTTTTGTAAGTATCTCATATATGCAAGAAAATCCACAAAGTACTATGGTTATGGGAAAACAGTGAACAGGCATGGCTGTGGCATGAAGACAGAGATTGATCGGTCCATCAGTTATCTACTGCTGTGATAATGTGGGATGAAGATAATCATAAAACCTCAGTGGGTTACAATAGCAAATGTTTATTTAGTTCATGAGTTTGTGGTTTTCCATGATTTGGACTGGCCTCAGTTGCTCTCACCTGGGCTTGGCTATGGGTCTGGGGTTAGCTATGGGTTAAGTTTGATCTGCTGATCTTGTTGGGGTTCCCTCCTGTGGATGGGGAATGACAATTGGTTGATAACCTTCACCAATGTGACTGGAGCTATCTTCAGAAAGATAGCTCAGGCATGCTCTCTTGGCCTTGGGAGGAGCAACTCTTGGAACGAGCCCAGTTGCACAAGAACTTTGCAAGTTTCTGCTCATGTCGCTATGACTAGCATCCAATTGGTCAAAGCAATCAAATAAGTACAAACGAGGTTGTAAGGTGGTTCACCAAAAATGTGACAGTCATATGGTCAAGCCAGAGACAGATAGAGGTGGGTTCAACAAGAATGCAAAGATCAAGGGAAGGTGGGCCTGGTGGTGCATGCCTGTAATCCCAATTCTTAGGAGGCTGAGACTGGAGGATTGTAGGTTCGAGGACAGCCTCAGCAAGTAGTGAGAGTCTCATCAACCTAATGAAACCCTGTTTCAAAATAAATATAAAATAGTGCTGGGGTGTAGCTCAGAGGTAGAATTCCCAGTACCACACACAGAAAAAAAATACAAGGTGAAGGGCATGGATACCATAAGAAACAAAGAATTGGGCCATTGACTTTGTCACTTTACCAAAATGCATGAAAAAGTACACCTCCATATTCATGGGCTCCACATCCATGGATTCAACCGACTATAGATCAAAAATATTTGCAAAATAAAGTTGTTCTGTACTAAACATATATAGACTTTTTCTTGTTATTATTCCCTAAATACTACAACAAAACAACTATTTACATTGCATTAACATTCTACTAGGTATTATAAGTAATCTACAGAGACTTAAAGAATATGGGAGGAGGTACATAGTTTATACGCACATACTATGCCATTTTATATAAAGGACTTGAGCACGCATGGATTTGAGTATGGAAGAGGTGGTCCTGGAATGAATCCCTCATGGATACTGGTAAACTACTGCACAAGATTTGAGTGGCTAAGAAAGGGTTACATACCTTTGGGAATTAAGAGGAGAACCAGGATAAATTCAAGTCATGGTGGGCTCATGAAAGAGTTTTGAAATGAATAGTATTTGAGTATGATTGTGAAAGAAAAGTTAGATGTGAATTTCAGAAGGAGATTTAATGGAGCAAAAACACAGAGGTAGACAAATAGTCAAACGAGGAGAAAAAAAGGGCACCGATTTGACTCTAGCACTAGTTTGGGGTAGCGAAGTATTGAGAAGCAGGATTTCCAACATGGACTTAATGGGGTCTGAATTGTTTGTTATACTTACCTAAGGAGTCTTGATTCTATCTTGTAAGCAATAGAAACCTTGAAGTTTGCAAGAAGAGGCATGCCTTTTTTAGGATAACTGATATCTGAAGTAGATTTTGTGTTCCTCTATATAGATTTGCTACGACTTATGCCCAAATTATTTATTAGACCTAACCAGAGAATTACCACTACATGGAATTCCTTTAATAAGGAAATAGACTAAGGTACAAAGGGTTAAAGTGTTTATAAAACTATTGTGTACAATTCTGAAAATGACTTCTGAAGTAAGTTGTAGTTCATTCTTGTTTCAGACACTGATTTTGCAGTCTTAAAATTTTCTTTAAGACAAATAAGAAAAATAAAGACTTACCCAAATAAATAGGAATTGTGATTACTGGTTAGAAAGTAGAAAATGGAATAAAATACAAAGGGATTTTAGAATAAGATATATTCTCTTACAGAATAGACAATCTTAATGGGAGGGAACTAAAAAAGTAAACAAATATAGTTAAAATATATTGTGGTAAATTTATGAAAGACATAAGAGTTTTGAGACAATTTTATGACAGAGGCATATGTAGGAGTTTTGAGCTCACTAATATGAAAGGCCTCAGCTGGGCATGGTGGTGCATGCTTATAATCCCAGAATTTGGGAGATTGAGACAGGAGGATCTCAGGTTCAAGGACAGCCTCAGCAAGTCATGAGACTCTCATCAACCTAGTGAGACCCTGTTTAAAAATAAAAATAAAACAGGGCTGGGGGTGTAGCTTGGAGGTAGAATGCACCTGGGTTCAATCCCCAGTACCACACACACACACACACACACACAAAATAATAAGAGAGGCCTCATGGAATTAAGCTTTTAGTGAACTACATTATACTCTCGTTTGTACGTATTCACCATAGGACGTGACTGGGCTGTAGAGTAAATGCCATCAGCACCCTGCCTGCAGCCCTCAGCTTTGCCACCTCTGTGTCTGCTAGCCCACTTTGAACTGGGACTGATTCTATCACTTTGCTGGTGAGCTTTCTCCAAAGCTGCGTATGTCCTTCCTCCAGGTGTGCATGTGGCTGGCTGAAATAATAAGGAATGGACACCCTTTGGGAACAGCCCTCAACCAATGACAGAAGGAATTGGTATACAAATTCCTTGGTCCTCGACTGGGGTTAACTCTTTGTAATGGTGTGAATTTAGAATGTCCCCCAGCCCTCACAGAAGCAAGGTAGCATATTGGAATCAGGGCTTGGTTGCCAGGGAGGGACCCTGGGGGTGTGGCCTTGGTGGCTGTGTGTGGTTCTCTCCTCCCTCTGCTTGCTCTCTCTTGCTTCTGGCCTCCATGATGAGAGCGCAGCCTTGCTCTCTCCCTCTCTCTGCTTCCCAGTGCCATGCCCTGAGATATGGAGACCCTGGCCTCACATGAACTGAACCTGAAATCTCCAAAACACTGAGCAAATACATCTTCCTTCCTCTAAGCTGTGTGGTCAGTTGCTTTGGGTCATAGCATGAGAATGTTGACCAAGACACTCTTGGATGTGTGTTCTACATGGTCTCCAATGTGCCCCCACAGGTGGAGCTTCAATGAACTTAGCAGTTGACCTTCTGGACAGCACACCCACCAGTACAAGCTTCCTTCTCTTCCTCGTCTCACTTCCCCAATCCTCTACTGATAACCTCCTGGGTCACTCCCAAATCACCTTTTTTTAATGTGCTTTTATTGATGCATTATAGTCTCACATCACAATGAAAATCAAGTTGACAGTAACATACATGCACACAGCACTTGGTGCCCCCTGCCTATCCTCCCCCCCAATACAGAGTACTGAGATTGGCATTGGTATAATCTCATATGTACACATGGTCGATGGTGGTAGTAATTCCATTAACTTCGTTCTTCCCCTTCCCCTTCCCTTAGACCACTTCCCTGGCTCCACGGAGGCTTCTCCACCATTGCCTGGATCTCTCTTGTATCCCGACTACTCTCTGGCTTGCGCATAGCAGAAACATATGACCCTTCTCTTTCTGTGATTGGCTGATCTCACTTAACATAATGTTCTCCAGGTTCTTCCATTTTCTTGTAAATGATATTATTTTGTTCTTCTCTATTGCTGAGTAGAATTTCCTATAGTTTTGTAATCCATTCGTCTGTGGATGGACACCTAGGTTAGTTCCATAATTTGGCTATTGTGAATTACACTGATGTGAACATGGGTATACATATATTACCAGCTCCCTGCCCGAATTGCTGATGGAGGAGGTGGGCTATGCTGTAGCTGCAGCTGCAGGGTCTCAGGGAGATGGCTCCTCTCCGATCCTGCCATCATGGAGTTGTGGGATTCTGTGAGATTCTGTGGCTGGTAGTCTCTATGTCTGTGAAGTCAGCCTCAGGTTGCTGGTTATTGGTTTTTGGCTCTTCTTTGGATGTGATATGTTATTCATTTCGGAGCCCCCGAGGTGATTTTGAGACAGGCTCTTCTAGGGGTCCCTACTCCGTCGCCATCTTGGATCTTCCCCCCCAAATCAGCTTCCTGTAATCAAATGCCTGTCTCAGAGTCTGCTAATGTAAGAATTAGCAGACTATGTGTAATTTATTCAGTGTTTGCTAAGAATCATGTTTGACCATCACTGCAAACTGTGCATATGTCTACATATATGTGGTAGGAATGACTAGAGATGAGCCCACTGAAGTGCAAAGCTCTATGGAGCCACGCTTCTAACAGTTTTCTCTCTTAATGTGCTTAGGGCTCCACTGTGTCCTTAGCAACAAATCGAGAAGAGTTTTCTATTTTGCTTTTAATGATATTCCATTCTAGCACATTCTAATAAAATTGAAGCCTACTTAAAATGTTTCTAAAATGTAGAAAAATACAATACAGATACAAAAATGTCTGAAACTTACAATTCCCTTTACTGCTTTTGTTGTCAGGCTTTACCAAGCTTGAGGTGAGACAGGATAACTGAAGGTGATATAAACCATAATTAGTGATGAGAGAGAGCCACTAGCATGCGGGGAAGACCCTTTTCTATGCATTACCTAGTCATTCTTTTTCTGCCACTGGATTTTCAGAATCACAAATTTGATTGCACAAGAATGATCTCAGATTCCACTAACACTATTCCACTAACACTAAATCATGCACACTTTTGTGTGTGAAATGATAGTAATTCTCTCATCTCATGTTAAAATTAGGAAAAAGGAAATAGAAATAAAAACAAAAGTTATTACAGGGAGGAATATGAGAAAAACATATTCACTGGTCATAGTTAACTATAACTCATGGATTCCAGATTATATACCTGTCAGAAAATAGCCTTTTAATCTAAGAATTATAACATTGCTAATGGTTTTCTCAAAATGAATAACCTTATTAAGAAGAAATACAATGATTAAAAAGTTCACCCCATAAAATTACATTCCCGAATCATATTTATTTATGGAATAAAGCTCCCACTCTTTTCAAGTCACTTTATCACCAGCATCTTGCATCTCCCTTGCCATAGCTCATTCGAGAGCAACAAGGAATAAACCGACCTACATAGTGCTGAGTAATGGCTGGCCCATTAAAATGATCAAGATAAACTTTAAAACTATGATCTTGTTCTCAAAAGGAGTAGAGGGGTGACCTATAAAAAGGGCAATGACTTCCTTCCTATCCCCGGAACATCAGGAGAGCTCCTGTCAGATACTGGACTGGTGTTCTCCTTAGCTGTAGAGGATAATGCCTACATTAAATCAAGTCATGAAGAAACAATTTTCAAATATTAGTCATTCTTGTGCAGCACAACCTAATTAACCAAATTAGTTTTAGGAGTGGGCAGTGTGTGTCCAAGGTCCAATTTTTCAAGTTGCTATTACTAGTTCCATTTCAAAGATAATTAAATTGAGGAGCTAAGAAACTCTCCAAAAGCTGGTAAGTCTGAACCTAGAAACTGCCTTTTCTCTTTGTGCCATAGTTAAGAAGAAACAAGGCCCAGGAAGTATGGGACATCTGAGCTGTCAATATGAAAGGGAGATGTAGAGATTGGAAACATGAGGTTCTGTTTCTGTGGGCTGGGACTACTCTTCTGAATAAAGAAGAAACCAGTCTTAATTCCCTTACATTAGTTTCAGTTAGTCATCATTTATAGACCACTCTCAAATTTATGAAAAGAATAAAAATTCAAATAAGACATTGCCTTTGAAAATACAGATGTCTTTTTATGTGATTTGTTATGTCTTTGTTCAGGGGCCAGTTTTATTTATTTAGGGGGAACACAAGAGAGAAATCTCATTCCAGAAACCCTCTGCTCAGTTATTTTTCAGATTTTCATTTCAGGTCAATTTGAAAGCACAACATCATTTGATCGTATGGGGGTTTTCATGTTAATAAAATGACTGTGATGATATCTAACTACTCATCAGAAGGGACAGTAGCTCATCTTTTTATGTAGTTCCATTCTTTTTAGTTTCCATTGTTTATTTGGCAATATCTTTGAAGGATAAATAACTGGGAAAAAGACATCAGCTATAAATGCATTGTAAATCTTCCAGTGATACTTCCTGTAAAGAGCAATATACTACAGTCATGTCATTCCAAGTCTACTGATTAAACTATGACAATTTTAATAAACTCTAGTAACATTGTCTAGTAGTAACTATACACTCATCGAAGAATGAAAACCACCCGTCATTAAAGTAGGAGTAATTTCATAGAATACTTCTCCTGGTACCCCTACCCCCACCTCTGGTGGCAGGAAGACCAGCCACAAAGACAAGGAGCCCATCTAAGATTAAGCCATAGAATTGGCAAATGGCAGAGGTCCAATAAAACAGACACTGGGACTGAATCCTATTAGTAGCACTTGACATAGAGCATGGATCTTAGATTGTGTTCTTTAGAAGGAAACCCTGAAAACAAAACAAAACATGTGCCAACGATTTATTAAGAAATTATTCCCAGAGGAAATCAGGAAAAATGAGGTAGAAACAAGAGGGAAGGAGAGTGAACTAAGCAAAGGCCCAAATTCCAGTGAAGTCCCAGCTTTGTCCTGACCCCAGGGGAACTCTGGAGCACAAATCACACCTTAGAGGTGGTCCCACCTCAAGACAAAGAAAATGGGCCTTTTTATTCCTGTGACATTATTGGCTACAGTTTATTTCTAGTATAGGGGGTCCTTTGCAGAAGGTTAGTACACGTGGGAGTTGCTAGGAATGAAGCACATAAAAGCAGAGGGATGGGGACAAAGAACCAATAAAGAGTATCTGGAGGCTTTCAGAGGTAGGGAAAGCAATAGCCCATATTATAAATGGAGAGGGACACAATAGTACTTATCATTGTGCCAATTCACGTCTGAAGTCAGTTGTGCCCCATTAGCCAGCTGTGTTGGTTCAATAAGAAATACAATGTAGCTGTTTTTTTGCTGAAAGGGCTAGATTTGGCCCATGCTCTGAGCCAGCAGTACTGTGATGATCTCCGGTCAAGATTAATGGCATAAAATAAACTTTCTACGCAATGGTGCCGCTGTCAACACTGAACTTCTGAATTTGCTGCCTAAGACAAAACAAGGCAAATCTCCTGTTTCACACCATTCTCTAGGTATTGCCTGATGCACCATAAATAGAAATTCAGCCCATAAAGATCAAAATAATTCTTTTTAATGTTTTCTGTTCCCATTAACCCAGCATTTCTCAACACTCTTATTATTTATTTATTTATTTATTTATTTATTTATTTGCGGTACTGGAGATTGAACCCAGGGGCATTCTACCTCTGAGTTACACCCCCAGCCCTATTTTTTATTCTTTATTTTGAAACAGGGCCTCACTAACTAGCTGAGGCTAGCCATGAACCCAGTCCTCCGGTCTCAGCCTGGGATTACAAGCATGCACCACCACGCCCAGCTTCTCAACACTTTTAATAGGACACTTTGCAGGAGAAAGAAAAAGTTTTAGAGTCATACTGGAAAGGGAAACAGAACTGGATGCACATGTTTCCACTGTATGACTTTTTATTATGAACTAATGTTCATTGTACATCACCGAGAAGTATGAAACTACATATAATATTGTGATACTGAAATGACTGTGTAACCCTTATTGTGTGTGGGCACATTGTAAGACTAATGATTCATGGGTTTACTTATGAATGGTTAACACTGAAAAATTGTAGACCTGCTTGACTCGTTTTATAGAAGCAAATGTCCTAAACAATATATATGCAGAATGAATCAGGGTATAAAAAGATAACAAGCTGTGACCAAGATGAGTTTTAAAAACACACAATCATTTTAATAGTTGTGGATAAGCAATTGTACTCTTCTGAATTTTATTTTATTTTTGGTGCTGAGGATTGAACCCAGGGGCATATTCATCCTAGGCGACATAGCATGTCTGAGCTTCAGCCCCCAGCCAAGGATAAGGAATTGTGAAATCTATATATTTTAAAATCTATATATATTTAAAATTAATGTAAAAGTAGAAGGAAGTTTCAAGTATGGCCCAAATTTAAAAAGCCCAAATCAAACATCATTTTAAATGGTGAAATATTCAAAACATCCTTTTAAAATTAATTATAAGGAGTTCTACCATCATTACTTTTACTAATTGTATTGGAGGTTTGGGTCAGTCCTATTGAGGAGAAGAAAAAGAAATGAGGCACATGAAAATTTGAAAGTAGGAATTATATCTCTCATTATTTCTATTGGATTTTTGTTGACATGGAAAACAAAAAATTGACACATTCTTAGATGGAATAGAACTTATTAAAGTTATTAGTTATCAGATTAATAATAAAAACACATTTGCATATTTATATAATAGTACAACCACCTTGAAATGTAGTTAAACAAAAGATATCACATATAGTATCACCTGAGAATATCAAGCACCTTGGAATAAATGTAACAAAGGTATGTCTGACGCCGATCGGAAAATTGCAAAATTATATTAAGGGATATTAAAGAAACATAAATAAATAGATTTCACAATTAATAAGAGTTAATACTATAAATAGTCTAATTTTTTCCCACTTGAACTACAAATTCCATGCTGTTCCAACCAAGATCCCAATAGAACTTTACTCAGAAGTTGTTGAGATAATGCTATAATTTACACTGAAGTGTAACAGGCCAGGAATATTAAGCGCCCTTTTGAAGAAGTAAGTAGGGAGGGACAATTAGTTGTACCAGGAATCCAGACATGTTATAAAACTATGGAATTTAAGACAGGGAGGTAATGATATACCAGGAGAACTATTAAACAAAGGAATTCAACAAAAGCACTTCGGCAAGCAATGAACTTTGATCTGTAACAGAAGAGAAATGGATGAGCTATTCAATTATAGAACGGAGAAAGGTGGCTTGTCTTTTGGAAAATATTGAAGTTGTATTGAATGTCTCATACTATATTAAAAAGTAAACTCTTGCCAGATTAAAGTCTTAAAAGTTTTTAAATGCTTTCAAAGTTTAGAATATATAGGTAAGTATCTTAGTAGTTCAATCATAAAACTCGAAACAAGAGAAGTTGTGAACATAGGATTCATGACGATGGTTATCTACAAAGATGCGAGGCAAAGGTGGGAGGAGAAGGGACCATATTTGGTATGCCATTATTAGTCTTTTAGCTTTTGTGTTGGCTAGTTGCTAATGAGCATATAATATATATAAAATAACAAATTAAATAATGAAATAAAACCACAAAAGTAGTCTATACATGAGAGTATCACAAACCAAGGGCGGCAATTAATCCAGTTTTGTACGAGTAAGATCCTAGTACCAAAAAATGCTATCATTTTAAAATATTCATGCTTTGCATTTCAGTGTATATGAGCAAAGGAACCAGCATTTATATACGCTTATCAACATAGACTTTGGCATCAGGGAGATGTGGGTTTTCATCCTGAATTTGTTCTCTAAATTTTCCAACAATTAAAAAGTCTCAATTTCCTCATCTGTGCAAAACAGGATCAACATTTCGCATTATGTTAGTTCAAGATTTTCAAACAAGAACATGAAGTTATTGATGCTACTGACTCTCAAATATTTTGCAGAAGATTTCAAAATAGGATAATGGATGGGTATCTCTGTGTAGAAGCAGATACTACCTTTCACAAACATAATCTTTCTTTGTACTCTGGTTTATTGTTTCTAAAATTTCATGCTAGCTGGGTGTGGTGGCACATGCCTATAATTCCGGTACTTGTGAGGCTGACACAGGAGGATCACAGGTTTGTGGCCAACCTCAGCAATGTAATGAGACTCTTAGCAACTTAGTGATACCCTATTTCAAAACAAAAAAATAAAAAAAGGGCTGGGGATGTAGCTCGGTTCAATCTCCAGTACCACTAAATAAATAAATAAATGAATGAATAAATACATCAAATTTCATGCTGATTTTGACTATTTTAGGATCTAAAATGTTTTAAATAACTTATAAGTGAGAATAGGGAAAATAAAACTTTAACAAAAGATGCAGTAAGATCTCAGTTTGTGAAGTGTGTGTGTGTGTGTGTGTGTGTGAGTGAGAGAGAGAGAGAGAGAGAGAGATACCCATAAAAGATGTCATTGTGCACTTAGATCTGGAGTGAGGAAATGTGAATCATCAAGAATGGGTACACCTTGCCAAGTGTGGGGCACAGGCTTATAATCTTACTACTTGGGAGGCTGAGACAGGAGGATCACAGGGTTGAGACCAGCTTCAGCAACCAGCAGGACCCTCAGCAACTTAGCGATACCCTGTTTCAAAATAAAAAGGGTTGGGGCATAGCTCAGAGGTAGAATGTCCCTTGGTTTAATCCCTAGTACCACACACACACACACACACACACACACACACACACACACACACAATGCCTCAAGATGAAGAGGATGTCCTTTCTGTGACTAGATTGCAAAAGGTTCTGACTACCATCTTCCCTGCACACTCTCTCCCTTTCTTGCTTTAGTGAAGCTAGTGCCATGTTGCTGTGCTAACAGCCAGGAGGGAAGGCCCTGGATTCAGCACAAAAGGAACTCAGTACTACCCAAACCATATGAATGCCTTGGATGCTGATCCTTCAGATGAGCCTGCACCCCGGGTGACACCTGATTGCCTCCTTATGAGAGACACTGAACAGGATTCACTAAGCCATCTCCAGAGTCTTGACTCACAGAAATCTTGAAATAATAAATGTGTGTTGTTTTAGGCTGCTAAGTCTGTGGTAATTAACAAAGACATCATGAACAAGAAGATATGAGTTAGAGGAGAACAAGGCATTCCAACACATATTACAGTCAAAGGTCTAGAACCAGGATTACATAAGAAGAGCCTACAAGTTAACATAAAGTGATAACTCAATCAAGAAGTGGGTATTAAACAACTGCAAATAAGGGCTGGGGGTGTAGCTCAGAGGTAGAATGCCTCTGGGATCAATCCCTAGTTTCCTCCCCCAAAATGAAAACAAAAACAACAGAGAAAAGGTTAACTTCGCTGGTATTTGAAGACACAAAATTTAAAAACAAATATTTTATACCAACTATTTGACTGACAAAAATCTTAAACAGTTTGATAAAGTACAATCTGGATGTATGGGAATGAGAACTCACAATCCTGGCAAAAGTGTCAATGGTCAAAACTACTCTGATAAGTATCTTATAAAAATTAAAAAATGTATACCTATAACCCAGCATGTCTCCTTTCAGGTATATCCTCAGGAAGTTATGAGCAAAGATATTTATTTTGGCATTATTTGCAATAGAAATAAAGAAATACCCCAAATGTTTATCATTATTAGAATGGTGGAGTCATGCTTTGAAGTTGCATACAGAAAATACAATGAATGAATTAGATCTATAATGTTTTGATAGACGGAAAGAAGCAAGTTAAAGTTCATGATACATGGCACAGTAGTATAGATGTGCTTTTAAAAACATTCAAAATAATATAGATTAAATAGTATAATATAATAATCTTATTTTTGATTGGGTTTATTATTTGTAAAAAAATTCATCGTGATCATCACCTTCAGAAAGGAATTAGAATAATGGTCCTGGGGGGAAATTATTTTCCTTTTATATTTATTTTTATTGTTTTTTATTTGATTCCTTCAAGTTCATTATAATTATCTAAAATATAGCCGGGTGTGGTGGCGCAGGCCTGTAATCCCAGTACTTGGGAGGCTGAGATAGGAGAATCACAGGTTTGAGGACAGCCTCAGCAAGTAATGAAACTCTCATCAACCTAGTGAGACCTTGTTTCCAAATAAGAAATAAAATAGGGCTGAGGTATAGCTAGAAGGTAGAATGCCTCTGGGTTCAGTCTCCAGAACCCCTCCAAAACAACATATTCAAATTGAGGGTAATGGCACAAAGATATTTGTTATCTTTACCTTTTATGGGGCTTTATTTTTCAAAATTAAAAAAGTATTCAAAATAAAAACTATTATATGTAGCAATAATTTTCTTCATTACAATGAGTGATGCTAAAAAGGGTCACCCAGAGATTTTCAGAAAACTGCTTGAAATGATGTATGACAATGTTTCTGACTGCTGGGAATAAAAATGCCTACACGGAAATCTCACTTAAAAGTCTTATCAGACTGGAAAGGTGGCATATGAGTAATTGCTTTTCAACATTAATACAGTCATTTTTAAACACAAACAGATTCAAAGACAAATAACCCTCATTATCAACTCTCTTTAGCTCATATTCTCATATTTCATTGCTGTAATCTAATCATGCGCTGTATCATTTACCATTGTGTAACAAAATGCTCCAAGTCCCAGTGGTTTAAAACAACAGCCACTTGTTATTTCTCATGGGCTCTACTTAAGAGTTTCTGCTGATCTTGGGCCAGGCTCATTCATATTTCTGCCATCAGTGTTGGGGTTGACTGGGGACTGGATGATCTAGCATGGCTTCAGGGGAACAATGAGGATGCAGTCCACGTGTGTCTCATCGACCCACGTATTACTCCACTTTCTTTTGGTGGTGGCAGAGGTTCAAGAAAGAAAGTAGAAGTACTCAAGTGCTATTTCAAAACTTACTTGAGTCAGGCTGCCCGTTCAAGGCTAGAGTCACCGCAGAAGAGCGCTGCTAGTGGGTAGATGCCAGAAGGCATGAAAAACTTGGGACATTTCACAGCCAATCTACCAGACATACTTAAAAATTAGTCACGGTGTTTCTTACAGCTCTTGCAATAAGATTTTCTAAGTTGGCCAATTTGAGAGACATCCTATTATTATATTGGTATTCTATATTATTTGTGTCACAAGTAACATTCTTTACTCGGTCCCTAGATTGCTATATTTTATTTCCCATTTGTCAATAACAGGCACTGAAGGTCAGTTTATTTTCCTCCACTGTTCTAGTACACTCCATAGAGAACAGGAATCCATGAAGACTCATATACACAAGAGCAGTCCAGTCCATTTTGAAGCAACATAGGTGGTAGGGTGGCATCTTGCCTGTGCTAGATTTTTCTCAAGATTAAACTGACCCTTTGACATGATGATTGGTGTTATTTAGACCCCTTCTGGGACATTTTTCCAGTGCTAGTAAGCTCCCAAATGATGGAGAGGCAGTTTTCTGTTGGTTGCCCTTTGATGGAGATTCAGACAGCTGTGTAACAGAGCTTCCAGGACCACCATACCTTCTGTTGATGCCCTTCTGCAAAAGAATGTTCTGTAGGCAGGCGAGATGCTATCTACACTAGGAAAAGAATCTTTGCTGTTTGGGGAGAAACCTGCTCCCATCAAAGCCATAGCTGAAAACATGTTCGACCTGTTAAGATAAACTGAGAAGAGACATAAATCCTGACTATTAGAATTCTCAGTGACCAGCCCTTTCAGTTCATACCCAATGACTTCTCTGGCTGCAGGTACACCTAGGTCTAATTAAATAACTCTTATCTCAGAAATGCTAGTTCCTCCACTGGTCCCTTGCTAAACTCAAATATTATAGATGACCTTTGAATCCACTTCTTTCCAAATTTTTAACTTTTCTTCAACTTCCCTAACCTGTGAACATCATGGCCTAGCAACACAGCACACAGTAGTAGATAACAGCTGCTTACCCTTGTGATCACCTGGCTGGGAGCTGCCCATCACCAGAGAGAGCGTCTTCCCTGCTACTGGGTCTTAGTAGCTGTCACTGTAGTTCAGCCTTATGAATATCTCTAATTTTTAATGTTATTTATCAGAAAACCGATTTCTTCTTCCCAGATGTCTTTATATAAATTGATTTACCTCCTCCATCTGAGACAAGTTCTGACAACAAAGCAATTCCCTTCTTGGATCATTTTCCTTTGAGCATTACAATTTTGCTTAACTTATCACATTTAAAATTTTTCTTTTATCACTCTAGTCATTGCATACGTAGGGAAAACCAAGTGGCAGACTCCTTGATTGAAGGGTACGACCTTCAGAGAACCACAAGGGCTTGATTCAGGATCCTATGTTTGTCTCATTGTAGATGTGGCACCGTATTTTCACACCTAAATCTCAGTCTATACTACATTTACTAAACACACACACACACACACACACACACACACACACACACACACATGAGATTATAATACATCCATAGGTACACCTATGAGTAGCACACATCCAGCATTAATCTGTTCACGAACAACTTTTTCCTCAGTATCTACCTTGTGCCAGTACTGGGGACAGGAAATTAAACATGGTATAGTAGCTATTTCTGAGTTCTGTAAGATTTTTAGGTAGGAATAGCTATAGAAAAAAATACACATTTTGCCAACAGTATATAGTCTTTGTAACTTTTCACAAATATAAACACGTATCTTTCATTTTTCAAAGTTCAGAGAAACTTGTGTGGATAATTTGTGTGGAATTCACAAGGCTAGGACAGTTTTTTTGGCATTTTGAGAGTCTTTAAATAAAAGTTTCAGGACAGAATTTATCAGAAGCAGGCCCATTACATATTTGGAAGAGATAACCAAGGTTAGTCAGTTCCTGGCTTTTTCTTTTGATATAACTCAGATGACTGTGATTTTGCCAAAGTTATAAATGGCCAGCAGCTCCTTTGCTGAAACACATTTTCCTTATCATGCAGTGTAAGTTTTATAACTTCTACGTCGGTAAATTTTATAAATGTCATCTAGAGGCAGGCATTTTAGAGAAAAAGCAGGGCTCAGGTTTAATACACATACTTGTTTCTTTGACTCCTCACTGGTTGTGCCTTTTCTAAATTATATTTTTTTTAAATTCTCCATACAAATAATTGTTAATTGATGGAATGTTCTATCAACTGATGTCTACATTCAGGACTAAAAGGATTATAAAATTCCTCTTTTTTCCCACCAATGATTTTACTTTGAGTGAGGCTTGATGACTATAGAGATAAGTGGGCAATAGCACATCTCTTCAGTCACAATAGTTTGAAACATAGGACGATAGCAATTTCTGTAATTCATACTTAGACCTAAAGAAAGAAAGACAGTGGCAGAGGAGAGAGAGAGAGAGAGAGAGAGAGAGAGAGAGAGAGAGAGAGATTCCTATTTATAATCCAGAGGTGGGAAGGGGCTTAAGTCTTTGATGATACTAGAAAAATAACTTTCAACTAACTAGAGTGACCCTTGAAATATGGAAAGAATCCACTATAGTTATTTTAAAGGCCTAAGGCACAGCAGTGTATTTAAAAGCATATGCCTAACACTTTTAGAAAGTATGAGACATTATGAAAGAATGCAAGTCATAAAGTAGAATCATTTTCCAGCATTTAAGGAAATTGATTTAACACAATTAAGGAATTGGGGATGGGTATAAATCAGTCCCAAATAATTAATAATATACTTGGTAAAAGTGATAAAAATTTTAAATGCTGAGCACAGCCAACCATGGGCAACCTTATATGGTCTGGAAGAGTAGTAATCTTTAGGAAGCTAAGCAGTGGATCTGGTCTACATTTTTAGAAAGGCTTTGAACACATGGTTTAAAGTATTTCATGAAGACACTTTAAAAAGTCATATGATCATTTTTCAGGATAAAAATGAAGCTAACCATTGACTTTGCAAACATTTATTTTTTATATGTTTATTCTACCAATAAACACATGAAAATAAACAATAGGAATATTGGGAATTGAGTCACTACTAATGATAAATTTTTGTCATTGAATGGACATTTCTTAATTATAGAAAGTTTCTAAAAATAGATCTTCAGTTGAAAGGACAGCATTCTGTCTATTTCTGAAAATGGTCAATTTTCTAGTTAACTACTGGGCATGACAAATTTAGCTGGAGGACAGTGAACTCCCTTTGACTCTCAGAAAAGTCAAGTGTCTGGATTCTTGAGTCTGTCTCTCCCCAGGAAATCACGAAGCCAGAGTCATGAACAGATAGTTATCAAGAACCTTAAATGCTAGGAATGAAAAAAAAATCTGATGCTGTGGGTATCCACATCTGTCCTGCTTCCAGGAAATGCCTGTCTGATCCCATGGCCATACCTGGGAGGAAAACAAACAATAGGGATTTTCAAATATGTCTGGTAGAAGTAATGCTCCCAATTAATTATTCATTTATATTCTCCCCATGGGTTTCAAAGGAATTTAAGTTTATGATATGAATTTGCCAAATTTTGTTTCTAAAATAGCAAATAAAACTAAAGTGCTTTTGAATGGCCTCTAATTCCATTCTCTTCATACTACAAGTATCTTTGTGTCCCTTTTGTGCATAGATGGGCATGTAAATGTGTGTGTATGTGGTCATATACTTATTAAAATATGGGCCACCAGTTTCCACATAATTTGGTCATGTCCACTGCCTCTTCCATAAATTCCCTCTGTATCTGTGAAATTCAAATGAAGAACTTATGGACATATAAATATATAGGTATATTTTCATATATGAATGGTTTCATATGGTTTTATCATTGTACCAGTCACTTAGAAAAGCTTTAGTGATCTTTCCTTGTCAGAACATAGAGATCTACCACTCTCTTTTTAACTTCTGCATATATATTCCATAGAGAAGATCTAACAGGCTTTATTTAACTGTTCCCTTTTTGTGACTCTTTGCATATGTGTGAACATTTCCTAGCTTAACCAGAAGTAGAATTGTTCAAAGGAATACATATATTAATTCTAATTTTAAAGGACTTCTGCCAAATCCTTCTTCAAAATGGCTGAGCCAAATTATCCCCACCAGTCATGCAAGTTAATGTATCTCCCACTCTTGCCAACACTTGAGGCTAACAAATTTAGAAAGTTTTGCTAAACCAATGCAAATCATTGCATCCAGTTTGTTTGAATTCCCAGTTCCCTGGGAAACAGTGCAATCGAATATATTTGCCATACAGTTATGAGTCAGCTGTATTTCCTATCTTGAAATTCCTTTCTACGAAATTCAAATGAGGAAATACAAAGATTGTGCTGATGTGTATTGTAGTCTTATTTTCATCTCTCTTTTGGCTATACTTTGTGTAAGTATTTTCTTGTGGATTTGAAGAAGTTATTTATATATCTTGAATATCTATTTAATTTGCATTTTAAGTGGTTTCCTCCATTTTGCCACTTGTCTTTTAACTTTAATTAGGGAATATTTTATAATATAAAACCTTTAATTTATGTGATTTAAATGTATCTAATGGTTTCCTTACAGTATTGCCAGGCTTTTTTCAAAGTTGTAAACATACTCTCATGTATGCTAAGGTTTTGTTTGTTTGTTTATTTATTTTGGTACCAGGGATTGAACCCAGGGGCATTCTACCTCCCAGCTACACCCCCAGCCCTATTTTCTATTCTTTATTTTGAAACAGGGTCTCACTAAGTTGCGGAGGGCCTCACTAAGTAGCTGAGGCTGGCCCCGAACCTGGATCCTCCAGTCTTGGCTTCCCAAGTACTGGGATTACAAGCGTGCGCCACCACACCGGCTATGTTTGTATATTTAGATTGTAAGCCATTTGGAATTTATTTCTGTGCGGGGTGGGTGGGAGATGGGATTTGAACTTTCTTTCCAGATGGGAACCTGTTGTCCCAATGTCATTTAGTGGATTCTTCATTCCTCCACACATTCTTGTAGGTACATTTGGCCCTAATTTATCCCATCTAATTTTTAAAAATTATAATATATATATATATACACACACACACACCATATATATACCATATACATACATACATATATATATATATATATATATATATATATATATGTATCAGGAATTTATTACTGGCAACAAAATTGTGATCTTCATTCATTTAACACGTGTTCCTTTCCTTTGTGTGCGTGTGGCACTGAGTGTTGAACCCAGGGCTTTATGCGTGTTAGGCAAGTGCTACACCACAGAGCTACATTCCCAACCCTTTTATTTTACTTTATTTTGAGACTGGGTCTCACTAAGTTGCTAGGCTGGCCTGGAATTTGTGATCCTCCTGCCTCAGCCTCCTGAGTAGCTGGGATTACAGGCATGCACCATTTCACCCAGTTTATTTAACAGTGTTTATTAATTATCTATTATGTGTCAGTCACACTATTCAAAGCCCTGGGAAAGAACAAGGAACAAAACAAGCCAAATCCTCACACTCACTCGTGTCTCTTCTGGTCTGTATGGAATGGTGGGGATAAGAGAATACCACACAGCCAATGGGTATGAAACAGCTCACCTGCCAGATGTCAAACATAAAGTTTTTAGAATTTCTCTTATGAAGTGTTAAAGAATATAGATCCATTTTTGCTATACCAAGTCTATGACAGTATTTTTGTTGGTATTGTTTGTTTTCACTGACCCACGTGTGTGTGTGTGTGTGTGTGTGTGTGTGTAGATGGAGGTGGTACTGGGGTTCAGCCCAGGTTCTTGCATGTACTAGGTGAACACTGTACCACTGAGTTATTGCCCCAGCTCACTGACCCATTTCTAAACTTTACATCATAGACAATCAATAAGCAAACATATGAAAATACCAAGAAAGTATTTGGCAGATCCTTTTTCCTAAAAAAAAAATCTAAAATCCATCTGGAGAAATGAGACATAAACAATCAAAAAGATATAATCAAAACCATATGCTATGACTAGACAAAAGGAATAATAAAGAGATGTTTCAAACCAGGCGTGGTGGCGCACGCTTGTAATTCCAGTACTTGGGGAGGCTGAGACAGGAGGATCGCAGGTTCGCAGCCAGCCTCAGCTACATAGTGAGGCCCTCCGCAACTTAGTGAGACCCTGTTTCAAAATAAAGAATAAAAAATAGGGACAGGGGTGTAGCTTGGAGGTAAAATGTCCCTGGGTTCTATCCCCAGTACCGCAAAAAAAAAAAAAACAAAAAACAAAAAACCAGATGCTTCAAGGTTTTGTTGCATTGATTTTCAAATTAATAGGATAAACCATAAAACTATGCCAATCTGAGGGACCAGGTCATGGTGATGTGTCGAAATTGAGATAGACTCTGAATGTAGTTATGAAAATGCAAATAAGTGGACTTAAACAGGCATGGCATTTTTGATCAGAAGAATGTCTTAATTGTTTTATCAGTTTTACAGAAATGGAAAAAGAAAAGACACATGTCATTGGAGGATTGGCTGGAAAAGGAATGGAGAATAAGCTTTGAGAAGACTTTAATAATGAAGTTTGATTGCATGCTATATATGTTAAGGGAAATCAACAGAAAGCGACCAAGCATAAGGACACAGTCAATGTGGAGTTTCATGATTCCAGGACTGACTGCGCTTGACACCTCCTTCACCTGAACTTTTAGAGTTCTCTTCCCTGCTCAGTGTCCTTGTGCTGACCTTGTGGTAGGGCTCTTTGGTATTTAAAACACTCCAGAAACACTATTCTTTTCTATTTCTTAACTCCCATGGAAAAGTCAAATAGCTTCTGCCACATGTATAATGAGTCTAAGGACAATCCACACACATTGATGATCATGGGTGCTCTTGAGCATAGCTCTCCTGCAAACTACATATGCAGGTAACATACGTTGATGAAGGTGGTCAGGAAGTAGCAAGACCTTTTCTCAGAAGTATATGAACATTTCAGTTTCTAACGCAGCCAGGGAGGAGAGATGCTTTTGTTTCAGGGAGAACTTTAGGCTCTGTGGTAGTCTTTCTTTCCTTTCTTACTTTCTTTTTTCCTTTCTTTCTTTCTTTCTTTCTTTCTTTCTTTCTTTCTTTCTTTCCTTCCTTCCTTCCTTCCTTCCTTCCTTTTCCTTCCTTCCTTCCTTCCTTCCTTCCTTCCTTCCTTCCTTCCTTCCTTTCCCTCCCTTCCTTCCTTCCTTCCTTCCTTCCTTCCTTCCTTCCTTCCTTCCTTGCTTTCCCTCCCTTCCTCCCTCCCTCCCTTCCTTCCTTCCTTTTTTGTGGTACTGGGGATTGAACCCAGAGGCATTCTACTTCCCAGCTACACCCCTATCCCTGTTTGTTTGTTTATTTGCTTGTTTTTGAAACAAGGTCTCATTAAATTGCTGAACGTATTGCTAATTTGCTGAGACTGGTCTGAAACCTGCGATCTTCCTGTCTCAGCCTTCCAAGTAATGCTCAACCACACCTGGCTTGTGGTAGCCTCTTATATGTCTTCCAATGATCCCTACTCCTGGGGCTTTGTTTGTTTTTAGAATCCCTTTTTTTTAAGAGTGGGCGGGACTTTGTGACTTGATTCCCGCAAACTGGATATAGCAAAGGTGACAGGATGCCACTTCCAAGATTAAGTTACAAAGACTGGCTTCCATCTCGCTTGATCTCTCTGCCTCCTTCTCCTGCTCACAGCTAATGTGAGCCAAACAACATGTTGTAAACAGCAGGATAGAAAGACCCACTGCAAAGGAGCTCCAGGTGGTTTCAGGTCACCAGCCAATGCGGAAGTGAATCCTGTCCACTACCATGTGCGTGAATTCACGCTGTGGAGCTCTCCCTGCCTGCAGCCCCTGCTGTATCACAGTCTTGTGAGAAAACTTGAGATAGAAGACATACCTAAGCCACACCCAGATTCCTGACGCACAGAAATCTGTGAGGTAATACATGATTTGTTGTTTTTGGGCCACTAAATTTGGGGTAGTTTGTTGTCCTGGCCACCTCACAGCAGAACATTTTGTGGGTATTATAGGAATCAGAATCTTGAGATAGAAAGACACTTTAAAATCCATGCCGCATTAGATGCTTGAGAATCTTCTAATATTCCTTCTCATGTTGGTCAAGGCACACCGGAACACCTCCCATGTTGTGAACATTTTCACACAATTAATTTTTAGTTGGGTTTGGAAATTTCTCCAGGATTGGTTACTCGATAATGATGAGCTTACAGGTCTCTGTGATTAACTCTCACTAACATTGGCTTCACATTAAGAAGAATTAAATCATTGGTTAAGATTGATGGGAAAGAAAAAGTATGTTATGTCGGAGAGGATCATCATGCCTGGCCTAATGACTCTTTCCATAGTCAAGTTTCCTGTATAAAGCATGTCATCTCATAAAACCAAAATGGAAAATATCAACATAATTGTGCTCTGAGACTATGATAAAGAGTGAAAAATGGATTATCAATGTAGTCATAATAATAACCACAAGTAATTTTTTTAAAAAGATGAAACACATCTGATGAGTTGCACAGACATGTCAGTGAGTTGACTTGTTTAGGAAGAAAAGCTTCATGATGATAATCCAGCTCATAAAATTACTTTATGAACTGCTCTTTGTTAATAACAACCATGGACAGCTGCAGCGCGTCTTGGAATCCCACTGCGTTTCCCAGTGACATTGCTAACAGATTGAAGTCATACACTCAAACGGGGTGAAGCAATCCATTCAACAGCAGCTGTCAAGGACTGGTCAGCTTAAACAGACTCTAAAGATAATTTAACTGGCAAAGACCATTGACAAATTACTGCATTCCTGGATTACTTCAATGCAGTGGAAGCTACTGATAGCTCAGAGGCTACTGATACCTACCCCCCTCTTATCCCCTTGGGCTTCGCCCCTACGCTGTGAAGGCTGCTCATTGCAAACACCTACTGTTCTCTTCCTGTGAGCTTTCATTCTGACCCCCACTCAGGGAAAAACAGAATTGCTGGAGGGAAGATAACATTCAGGATGCAAGTTTCCATCCATGTTGGAATGGAAATTGGATGATAGAAGCACCATTTTCCTTGCAGCTCTGCTGGCAAAACTCTAACGCATGTTCTGCATTGTCTCCCAGAGTTCCCGCACCACATGTAAACAGCGGTTGTCCACAGTGGTAACTACTTGATAATACAACTTTTATTGTCTCACCTCCCTTCCTTATCTTATTTCCCTACTAGTGTTTCATTATGATTATCAGGGTCCCCGAGATCACCCACATAAAATATTTGGTCTGAAATCCATGCGTCTTGTTCAGCTGTAGACAACCTGTTTGATAGTTGCACACTTAAATCAGGTATTCTATTTCTTTTACTGCATTGATTTCCAATATTTTTGTTATTATTTCCTTTCCTCTGGTTACTTTGGGTTTAATCTGTTCTCTTCCCTCCCTCCCTCCTTCCCTTCCTCTTTCCTTCCTTCCTTCCTTCCTTCCTTCCTTCCTTCCTTCCTTCCATGCTTCTGTGCTTCCTTCCAGGGGCATTCTGTCTCTAAGCTACACCCCCAACCCTATTTTATTTTTTATTTTGAAAAATGGCCTTGCTAAATTGCTGACAGCTTCACTAAATTGCGGATGCTGGTCTCTGACCTGCGATCCACCTGTCTCAGCTTTCCAAGTACTGGGATTAGAGGCATGCACCACCATGCCCAGTTTATTTTCCAGTTTCTTAAGATGGAAGCTAGTGTAATAGACTTGAGACCTTGTTTTGCAAAATGGGATTTGAATGCTAAAATATTATCACTAGTAGATGACATTCAATATCTCAAGAATTTTGAATATTTTATCATTTTCATTCAATTTAAGCTATTTTCTAATTTCTTTTCTTTTCTTTTTTGCGGTACTGGGGATTGAACCCAGGGGCGTTCTACCTCTGCGCTACACCCCCGGCCTTATTTTTTATACTTTATTTTGAAACCGGATTTCACGAAGTTGCAGAGGGCCTCACTAAGTAGAGAGAGAGAGAGAGAGAGAGAGACAGGGAGAGAGAGAGAGAGAGAGCTGAGGCTGGCCACGAACCTGGATCCTCTGGTCTCCGCCTCCCAAAGTACTGGGATTACAAGCGTGCGCCACCATGCCCGGCTCCTATTTTCTAATTTCTATTTTGATTTTTTCTTTAACTCATGGATTACTAGAAATATATTCCTTAATTTCCAGATGTTTGTGTTTTTTTCAGAGACGTTTTATATTAGGGTTCCATTTTCCTCCATCATTGACAGAAAATGTATTTTGAATGATACTAATCGATTTTAATTCACTAAAACTTGTTTTATGGCCCAGAATACTGCCTATCTGGGTAAATATCCTATATGCACTTGACAAAAATGTGTATTGTTTTGATGGGTGGGAGATTCTATAAATGTCAATTAAGTCCAGTTGGGTGATTGTGTCATTCAAATCTTCTATGTTCTTATTAACTTACTGTCTACATTGTTCTATCATTTTCTGAAAGAGATAGATTGAAATCTTTGACTATAATTGTGGTTTTGTTCATTCTTTCTGCAGTTATATCCAATTTCATTCATGTATACTCAAACTCTACTATTAGTGTATAATCAATTAGGACTGGTATATTCTCTGGGTATATTGACCCCTTCATCATTATGAAATTATTTTCTTCACATCTGTAGTACTATTTACTGCACTATCCCCTTTGATATTAAAATAGCCTCTTCAGCTTGATTTTTCTTAGGATGAGCATGGTATATTCTTTTATCCTTTTACTTTTATTTCATATTAAATGTATATTATGTTTCTTTTACACAAAAGAGTTGGGTCATATTTATTTTTTGGTGTGGCACTCTTTACTTTTTGGTTAGAGTGTTTGCATCTTTTGCATTTAACATGGTTACTGTTTTTGCTTACTTTAGATCAATCAGCTGGCTGAGGATCACTTTCACACAATCATACAGTCAAAAAATGGTAAGTAGACTCATCATCGGATCTGTCTATATTTTGAATATATCACTCCATTGTCTTCCCTCTTGAATTGGTTCTAACAAGAAATCTGCTGTCACGTTTATTTTTGTTCCTCTACATGCAATGTCTTTTTTCTCTTGCTACTTTAAAGACTCTTATTACTGATTTTGAGCACTTTGATTATGCTGTACTTAGGCATACCTTTTTCAATTTTCTTTTATTTGGTGTCCATTGAGCTTCTCAAAGCTTTTGTTTTTAAATATTCATTAATTTGGAGAAAATATCAACTACATTTACTAGAAAAAAAGGCCTCCCACTTAAATCTCCACTTAAATGTATGAATATATGCCACTTGAAGTTGTTTCCTAACTTGTGGTATTTCATTTTTGATAGTTTTATATATATTATTGTATTAATATTTTATAGCAATTTTCTGCAATGTTCAATCTGTCATCAATTCCATCCAGTGTCTTTTCATCTCAGACACTATAATTTTTATTTCTAGATATTTAATTTAGTCTTTTAAAAAACTCCCATTTCTCTACTTATCTTTTTGAGTGCATGGGAACCCCCCAAATGTCCTTGTTTGCTAATCAAAATATCTGTGTGAGATATTTTGATAATTTTCAATTAGTTGGTTTTTCTTCTCATCATGAATCTTATTTTTCTCTTTCTTTTCATGCCTCATGATTTTTTATTGAATGTCTAATATTGGCTGCAAATTTTACCATTTTGAGTGCTAAATGCTTTTATATTGCTATAAATATTCTTCATTTTTATTCTGAAAGAGTTAATTCTGAAGAGTGTTAAGTTAATTGAAAACAGTTTGGTTCTTAGGATCTTGCCTTTATTTATTTATTTATTTTTATTTTATTTTTTGCGGTGCTGGGGATTGAACCCAGGGGCATTCTACCTCCGAGCTACACCGCAAGCCCTATTTTTTATTATTTATTTTGAAACAGGGTCTCACTAAGTTGTGGAGGGCCTCACTAAGTAGCTGAGGCTGGCCGCAAACCCGTATCATCCGGTCTCAGCCTCCCAAGTACTGGGATTACAAGTGTGTGCCACCACGCCTGGCTAGGGTCTTGCCTTTATAATTCTTTTTTTTTTTTTTTTTTTTTTT
>PVJS01027239.1:0-26398 GCA_004027185.1 Glis glis | reverse complement strand
TTCACTTCTTTCTTGCCCTTCCCCTTCCCTTGTACCCCTTCCCTTGCACCACTGAGGGTTCTCCGTTGTCATTGGAGTCCCTTTTGTGTCCCCACTACTCCCTAAGTTGCACATATTAATGAAAACATATGTCCCTTCTTTTTTTGTGATTGACTAATCTCACTTAATATAATGTTTTCCAGATCTTTCCATTTTCCAAATTATGGAACCAACTTAGATGTCCATCAACAGATGAATGGATTACAAAATTATGGGAAATACACACAATGGAATTCTACTCAGCAATAAAGAAGAACAAAATAATAGCATTCGCAGTCTTTTAGAATATAGCTGGAAGAATGCTGACAGGAACACTTAGTGAGACCCTCAGCAACTTAGTGAGACCCTCAGCAACTTAGCGAGACCCTGCTTTAAAAAAAATAAAGCCGGAGGAATAGCTCAGTGGTAGAGAGTTTCCCTAGCATGTGCAATGTCCTGGGTTTGCTCCCCAGCACTGCCAAAAATATAAATAAATAAAATTTTAAGAACAGGAAATAAAACTGAACACCAGCATCTTCCATGAAAATAAATGTAAAAACCTTTAAGAAAACATTACTCAAAAATCACATTCAATAGCATATAGAAGGATTACACATTATGTCCAAGAAGCTCTGCGTCTGAGTATCAGTTAGTGTAATTTATCACATTAGCAGAAAAAAGACACACACACACACACACACACACACACACACGATCATCACTACATGTGTTAAAAAGGTACTTGACAAAATCCATTACTTGAAAAAAATTCAACGAACTAGAAAGAGAAGGGACTTCTCCAATCTGATAAGGAGTGTCTGAAAACCCAGAGCTGATGTTCTACTTAGTTGCAAAAAACTGAATGATTTCCCCCCAAATTGGGAAATATGGAAGGCTATCTGGTCTCGTCACTCCTATTCAACATTATGTTATAGCTTCTAAAAGTTCACCTGGGCAAGAAAAAGAAACACAAAGCACTCTGGTAGGGAAAGAAGCAGAACTGAGTTTGGTGAGCGGAGCATGGCAGCCTCAGAGCTGCCTGCCGTCCTCTGAGGCCGGCCTGACTCCCCTGCCCTCCTTGAAGGCCATCGGGCCTTCTCTGTATCACTCACAGCGATGACATCACCCTCCCTGGGGAGCCGGGGAGGACTCTGCTCAGAGTCAGCACCTCCACCTGTCGGAGCTGGGTATTCACTCCCTGGCGCAGCTTCTTTGTTTGCTGGGAGAAAACTTTCCTTTCCTTTCTATGGCCTTTTTTGTTTGGGTGTCCCATTGTGAGATTCAGAGCAGAGCTTTCCCCTCCTAGGGATGGGCTGTGAGGTCAGGTTCCCAGGAGCCAGCAGCGAGGAAGGGCTGGAGGGCGGAGGTGCAGCTCAGCACTGACAGCCTCCGGCCAAGTCCGCAGAGACGCCATTCAACCCACAGCAGACCCCATCCCCAGAGGGTGTCAGGTGTGCACCTGCTAATGGAGGTTCCTGCCTTCCTGCACTGAGTGTTTAAACCTTCAGGAGGGACTTTGCATTCATCAGCTCCAAGGTTTTCCTTCTGTGACGTGACCAGCATTTCAAATGGGAAAAGCATGGCTCCACCTTTTATCTATCTTCCTATTGTTACAGAACATTTGAATTTCGTCTTTTGTCAATTGTCTCTTCATGTTCCCTGGCCTGGTTTTCTCCTGGGAGATTCTTTTTCCTGCTAATTTGAAAAGTATCCATTTTTTTTGGGGTTGCAGGAGAACAATTAGGACTTCTTAAATGACCTGTTTTGAGCAGTCTTTCTGGAGGTCACGGTGCTATCACTGAGCTGCTATGGATTTCATTTTTAAGAGAAGGCAAATTTTATTTATTTATTTTTTAGGAGAAGGCGATTGTAAAATTTCCTTCATTTTAAATTTTCCTTCCTGTGTTTTCTTGAATATGTTTTGGAATTTTTTTTCTTGAGTACATTTTGGGATCTCCCTCCCCTCCCCCCAGAAATGTGTCTGTTTCATCAAGATACTAACATGTGTCACCTTAGCTGGTATGTGACTAGATTCGTGCATCAGAAAGAAAACATGGAAACTACTTTATGTTCATGACTGTACACAGTGTTTACAAACTCCTCTTCTGCCACTCCCATTTCAACATAGCAGCAAGTAATAATGATAATGGTCCAACCTGGTAACATGGTTGCCATCTGCAAGTTTTAGTTGCATTCAGTTTAACACAGCACTTCTCAGGTGCACATTTGTCTCATCGTAAGTGCAATTGTCACAGGTGCCCTTTGGTTGCAGTCCTTCTCTACTGTTGCTTGTGAGACGCTAAAGCCTCCCTCAGTGGCCTCAAAGAAGTAGGAAGAAGGAAGAGAGAGGCTGTGTGTGTGTGTGTGTGTGTGTGTGTGTGTGTGTGTGTGTTACCAGGGATTGAACCCAGGAGCATTCTACCTCTGAGCTATACCCACAGCCCTTTTGTTTTTTAATTTTGAAAAAGGGTCTCACTAAGTTGCTGAGAACCTTGCTAAGTTGCTGAGGCTGTCCTCGAACCTGTAATCCTCCTGTCTCAGCCTCCCAAGTACTGGGATTACAGGCATGTGCTTAAGCCTGCCATGGGTTTTTCTCCTCATATTGGTTTTGCTTTTCTCTCCCACCCCGCTCCCCAGTCTCTCTACATGCTAAGGATTTTAAGACCAGGAATGTGTTATAGTTAGACATAGAATGGTTCCTTGAAGAGCTCATAAATTGGTGTTTGGGGTTGATGTTATTGCGTCATGAGGGTTGTAATTGGGGTGGTGGCCTAGGCCGGTAGGGTGTGGCTGGAGGGAGTGTGTCCCTGGAGGTGCGGCCGGCCTTGGGGATTATATATGGTTCCTCTTCCCCCTGCTCTCTCTCTCTCTCTCTTGCTTCCCCCTTCCATGATGTGAGGAGCACAGCCTATGTGCTCTCTCTCTCTCTGCTTCCTGCCACCATGCCCTGAGATACGTGGTCCCTGGTCTCACATGGACTGAGCCCAAAACTGTAAGAAAATAAATCTTTCCTCTAAGTTACATGGTCAATCTTTTAGATTATATCTGTAAGAATGCTGACGGGAACAGAATGTGTCTAGTTGCACATTACGTAGCCAGTGCCCAGGACGCTCCTGGGGTGCAAAGCATACTCACCTAGTTCTTTCCGGATTGAGGAAACACATTGGAGAGTGACAGTAAACTTGGCCATCCTTCTACAGATGCAACTGGAAATCCTCCAGGACTCTGTCTGAAAATCTTCCCATCTCTGGTAACCAATCCTTTTTGACCAATCAGGTCATGAAATAAAATATATTTTAGAAGGCTCCTTCCAGGTTGACATAGAGTCATTGAATCCATTCTCCTTTGGCTGAATGTTTTATGGTCAAGCTCATATGTTGCTTTCTTTACCAATATCCTTTCCTTTTATACTATAGGCATGTTATTAAATAAATAAATGATTTTGACTTGTACAGATTTCTTTCAGTAAATGAACTTTTCTTTTCCCCTGGATTTTCTCTAAATACTAGGAACCACATGAGCAAGAACTGAAACCGATGAGTTTCTTTACAGGAAGCTCTTGTGATGGTCTTGCGTGGCCCTTCTTTCTTTGCTCCAACCATAGGGCTGTGAGTAGATACGATTGTGGACATTTTCTTGGTTCCAGGAATGAAAAATGCACAGTAATGTTGACCTAGTGTCCCAGCAATTGCGACATCTTTTCCATACACAATCTTATGAAGTTGCATAGTTTTGAAATTGCCTTTTATAACAAGTTACTCATCCACATGATATCAGAGCATTTAATAAGTGAGATACTCATCAAGATGTATGATTACAATGCACCAATAAAAAAATAAGTGAGATACTTCCCAAGATGCTATACGGAAGAATCAAACCACTGTCTCGTTTTCTTTCCATCAGACCATCACCTCCTCCATTCAGGGGACAGAGTTCATAGCAGCTTCCCTCCACTTATGTGTTGTAGGGCTCAGGGCTCACTGATTATAAATGTTGCACTTTTGAAGGCAGAAGAAAACATCATCCCCAAACCAGAAATATCATATTTAGAAAAACTGTTACCCAAAAGCCATTGCTAACTCCTTTCCCCTGACCTAGCTACCAAGATAAAGGCAAGAATTAGAGTTCAAATAGACATGAAAAATGAGGGAGTGGTTCAGATAATATGGTCATAATGCCCACATTGCTGTCAAATTCTCTCTCTTTGAGTGCAAAAGTTTGAAAATTTGAAGTCCAATTCTTTTAAATATGAAGGAAATCCAATTTATGGATTTTTTTCTTTTATTGAATTGTGTTTCTTTGGTATCAAGTCCAAAAGCTTTTTGCCTAGATCTGAATGTTTTATATTCTATGTTTAAGCCTGTGATATAGTTCTAATTAATTTTGTATATGATGTGGTGTGAGATTTATGTTGAGAATATTTCTAGTCAGTCCTCTCTTTTAATATTCCAATCAGGTGCAAGTTACACCTGATTTTTAAGGTTTTGCATGCTTCTTGGATGTTCTCTTTCTCTCTCTCTTCAACTTTTATTTTCTTTGTATTTCAGTTGAGAGGTTTCTATTGAGATTTTCAGCACTATTGTTTTTTCTTCACCTGTGTCCAGTTGACTGATGAACCTATCAAAGGCATTCTTCATTTCAGTTACATTGCTTTCTGATTTGAAGCATTTCCTTCTGCTTTTTGGAGCTGCCATCTCTGCGTACATTACCACTCTGCTCTTGCATATTATCTACTTTCCCATTTTAGCCTTTACCAAATTCATTTGACACCATGGTCTTAAGTGTTCTTTCCAGCTCTCACTCATACATCCATCCATCCATCCATTCCTTCAATATCATCATTCCTTCTTGCCCTGTAAGCATGTCAGGCTTTAGGACATACAAGCGATTCTCCTTGGCCCTTAAATGCAGAGCCACTAAACACTTGGTTCTAGAAACCTATTTCTGTCTCAAGCATGCACAGCTGTTTCCCAGCAGAGAGGACAGGTGTGGCCAGCCCATTCAGCTGCAATCTGCCATTGCTGCTATCTGATGGCACATTCTCCTCGGTGCCTGTAAAATAGATTCCTTAGAGATGATGCTGTTTTTAGCTTTGGGGTTTCTAGATGGAATCAGCATTTTTTTATTTGTTTGTTCCCACATAGGAGTCTGAACCTCTTGTTCTGCCCTACTTTTGAAAACATCCCACAATCAGGAAAAAATGTCTAGGCACAGGATCCACAGAGGGTCACCCCGATGGATTGGAGACCTGCCCATGTGCATGATTTCAATGAGCAGGCACTGTGTTCCTGGATGGGAAAGAGTCCAGGCTGGTTGCAGTATGGACCTGAGTTCAGTTCCTGGCTGTTCTTTATATTAGTGGGAGGATTAGGGGCTGGGTACTGGTACAACCATGCCTCTGTTTCCTCTACTGTAAACTGGATGTTATGAGCATGTTCCATCCTGGGTGGGCAGGACTGTTCCATGATGTCATGTGTCTAAAACACTGAAAGCTGTGCCTGACATGAAGCATTCGATACATGCTCACTATTTTTTATTATTTGCTTATTATTATTCAATATATCACAGTAGGGAGGAATAGGCACGAAATTGACTCAGGAGACGACTGGTCCCTGCCACACTAGAACAGAGCCTGCTGGTGCCCCGGAGAGCGACTTGTTGATCCTCATTCTTCCTCACGTGTAAAAGAGGGAGATGGATTAGTGGGTTTGGCTTGGTGCCCATCCTGCTCTTAGACTTGTATTAATTTTCCTCTGTTATTTAATACTTGATTCAGTATCCAAATTAAGGCAGTCCTGCATTTTATCAACCGCTCTAATTTTAAGAAGCCTTGACCTTTAAAAGGCTCTGGAGAAATTAGTAGTCAACAGGGCCCCTTTGAAATTGGGTGAAAGTGAGCATGTTAATTCAATTACAGTCCCTCTGGCACCAGGAGTTCTATGGATGTCAGCTCTGGGCACTGGCTGATGTAAATGTGTACCAGTGGCTTCGAGGAACCATCGAGTGGTGCCAGCGAGGAGCTAAGTACCAGATGCTCCACTAATTAGTGGCTCCAAAGGTAAGGAGAGAAATATAAAAGCAAAATATCAAACACAACATATTAACATATTGCCACAGCCAATGGAGAAGTTGAACAGAAGTATATTTCTTAAAAAGAATGTTTTCACTATACCCTGTGAATTTGTGCAATTAAAGTAATGATTATTTTAAAAGTAAAGAAAATGTAAGCTATTTGAGCTAAAAGAATGTATGTTCCCAATATTTGGTTGGTATCTATGTCTCCTACATACATAAATTATCTTTAATTACAAATGTCATACAGATAAAACACTATTTGTTGCTAAGCTTCAGATCCAACTATTCACATTTAATCAATCTTCTCTTTTTCCCTCTCCACTACCCTTCTGTCTTTCATGATTTCTCCCTCTTTGGTCTCTCTTCAACCTTTAGTAAAGAAGATTTGCTTGACGTCCTGGTGACAGCATTGTGTGCTGGCTAGGGGAATGAGATGGGACTCTGAGGTCTCAGCTCCCTGGCGGGGTCAGTGAGAGGCTGTGAAGAGAGTCCAGGGCCCTGGTCCAGGGGCCCTAGGCGGGGGCTGGCGAGGGCTGGGCAGTTCTCACGGGGAAGAGGCTCATTCCAGGTGAGGTGGAAGCTGATGCAGGGGAGCTGGGTGCAGAGAGTGTGATGCTCCAAGATGGACAGGTCGCACACGTGAGGGTCTCTGGAGAGGGTGTATGGGGAGGTCGTCAGACTGAGGAGCTCTGCTTTCATCCTGGAGGGGTAGGCTCCCATTGAATTCTTTTGTCTTATTTTCTTCTTCTTTTTTGTGAAATATACATGAAAATATATAAATCTGTTTGTACTACTTCAGGAATAACAGTCAAATGAAAACCAGTGGCTCCAATGTCTGGCTTTGGAGCCCACCCTGAGCAGAACTGCTGAGAGGCCCCTACAGCCTCGGCCAGTTACTCCCCCTGACTCTCCGTCTATGTTTTGGGTTGATCTCTACCTAGCTTTGTAGTTTTATCACATACATATATTTCTGTACAGAAAACATTGCCTTGCCTTTTGGGTAACTGAGCTGTATATAAGTGACATCATGTTTCATGTATTCCTTGGATACTGATGTTTCCCCTCAACAGTGTGGGCTTAGCCTCACAGGTTGATGTCGTGCCCAGGGGCTTTGTATTCGTATATTGAGGGATCACGGGCTGCTTGACCATCACATAGAAGAGTTGATGGGCATCCGCATTGTCTCCAGTTTTTATTTTAATCAATGTGCTGCTATGAACGACGGTAACATTGCTGCATCTCAGTGCTTGGCTTTATTACATGGAAAGGCATTTAGCTGAGTGGCTGCTCCATCCACTTAGATCAAGACAATCCTGCATTCCAGCTGTCAGGAATTATTCAAATTCATTCTGAGCCGAGGGACAGGTTGTGGGAAGATCATTCTGAATTCAGGATGGGGGTTATATTGCAACAAGATGAACTCAGAATCAAGGGGGCTAGTGCAGAGGCTGGGGAGGATCTGAGGCCAGGAGGCTGGGGTTTTAGTGGCAGAGGTAGCCATGGGGATAGAGAGGAGGGGAGGCTTTGAGGAAGGGTAGCAATCAAACTTGCAGATAGATAACCTGGCTTAAGGAGTGGAGGTGGAGGCAAGGAGAATTCTGAGGTTTGCCATGCACACTGGTGGAGGGTGGTCCTGCCTGTGGGCTGGGGGAGAGTGAGAGTGGGTCAAGGAAGAGGAGGGTGCCATTCCCTGAGCCCCAAATTCTGTTGGCTTTGTAGCTAAGAAAACACATTATACATATTTTCTCCTTCCCCGGGCACCTGATTCATTCTCTGGAGCATAGTAGATATTCAATACAATGGTTTGCACTCTTATTCCCATGGTATCTTTTTTTTTTTTTTTTTGTGGTACCGGGGATTGAACCCAGGGGCGTTCTACCTCCGCGCTATACCCCTGGCCCTATTTTTTTATACTTTATTTTGAAACTGGGTCTCACGAAGTTGCGGAGGGCCTCACTAAGTAGAGAGAGAGAGACAGGGAGAGAGAGAGAGAGAGAGAAAGAGAGAGAGAGAGAGAGAGAGAGAGAGAGAGAAAGAGAGAGAGAGAGAGAGAGAGAGAGAGAGAGCTGAGGCTGGCCGTGAACCCGGATCCTCCGGACTCCGCCTCCCAAAGTACTGGGATTACAAGCGTGCGCCACCACGCCTGGCCTCATGGTATCTTAAGAGCCTCATCTTTGCCAGGAATGTGTAAGAGTAGTTCTCAAGGGCCTGAGGAGAAGCTGGGGAGACGGGTGTTTGAAGAGCACACAGTCAACTTGTCATTCACATCTGTGAGTTTTTCCCTTCGAGCCCAACAATTGCTTGTGGCTTTGTTCTCTCTGCATGATTGATCAGCAGCATTCTTTCAAAAAACGATTTAGAGTAATTATCCGCATATGGTTTGTTTGGTTGGGATACAGTTTCATGAGTTTTTCAACTCTCAACTTAGATCTGGATCGTCTGAAATAGCTCATAAAGTATTTTCCAAAAGCAAGCCAGCAACGCCGCGCTCTCCTGCATGGTGGAGGGATACACAGCTCATTTACTGACAGGTGTAGGTGGCCTCTGAAGGCCCAGCCACAGTTGTGACCTAAACTTAGGCCAAGTGGGATGGCTCAGTCAGCAACTGCCACTGCCCCCACGGTCCTCACACGCAGGTCTCGCTGGGAAGCCTGCCACCCTGCCCCTGTTCCTGTGCCCTCTGGCTTCCTTCTTCCCACACATTCCTCCATCCCCCGTGGCCACCACTCTGTTTAATCCTGGAGACGCCTGTCTTCCATGTTTACATGGCTCTTGCTGATCCTGCTTAATGTCAGATTTGCTGCTCTTGGATTCTGGAATAGCGTACCTGTGGGAAATGTGAGTTGCCCATAGAAACGAATACTCGAGAGCTGCTCAGCAAGGCGACATTTTTACTTTTTGCCAAAAGGGTGTGCTACCAGCAAAAGTCTGGTAAGCTAGCACCCCAAGCGGGAATTGTGTCTAGCTTTAACCCTGATGCCATCCTGCCCTGGGCCCTGATTGGTGAGGGCTTGGGTTCACAACTCTGCGCGATTCGCTAGTTTAAACCAACGCGTTATTAACTTTCTAACCTCATCAGGATACAGCACTGTGGGCTGAGAATTTTCAAAATTCTGAGAGCCGGAGTTAATACAAAATGGGGACAAACAGGGTGTCATAAGATGGAAGTTAATATAGAATGGAGATATCTTTGTTTTGGGTTTGAAGAAAAGATCTGATATTTCTTACATATTGACTTTCCAGCTGTCCTCCCTGCTTCCACGGGGCCTGGTCATTGTGTCCTGTACTGACTGCTGTCCTAAAACCCAGAGCCAACTGATCCCTCGTTGACCTGCTTGAACGCCTCAGGGTTTTGGCCCTGTCTCCTCCCTACCCACCCGCCACAGCAGGAGTCTGGAACCCCCAGAATGAGAGCAAAGCCCTTCAGGCAGTGCACCCTGCTGTGCCCCCCGCAACTGTCACCTCATCTCCACAAACCCCACACTGCATCTTCTCCCCTGGTCTCACCTTTTCCTGGCTGTGTTGCACCTCTCGTTCCCTCCGGGCTTTCATGATGTCTGATTAATACCCACCTTCCTCAATGGGATCCGAGGTCCATAGTGTACTGAAGTCAGCCCCGGCATTATGTTACTAGGGACCTTGGCAAGTCGCATGACTTATCTCGCCTACTTATTGTGGCACCTGCCACTCGAGGCCCCTCAACAAATTAGGTGGGATAATGCAAAAACAGATGCTTAACATTCATTCAACAGATATTTATGGAATAACTATTGTGTGCTAGGTTCTAGGTTAAGAACCTCCATGGAGTTTTACTTTCAAAAGGAATTTACATTAGAAAAACATAATACCAGAAATAAGCATTTCTTTGCATTTTTTTTTTTTTTTTGCGGTACCGGGTATTGAACCCAGGGGCATTCTACCTTTGAGCTACACCTCCGGCCCTATTTTTTATTCTTTATTTTGAAACAGGGTCTCACTAAGTTGCGGAGGGCTTCACTAAGTAGTTGAAGCTGGCTGCGTACCCGGATCCTCCGGTCTCCGCCTCTCAAGTACTGGGATTACAAGTGTGCGTCACCACGCCCGGCATTTCTTTGCATTTTTTAGAATGTGCAGTGAACAAAAGCATAGCTACACAGAGACATATAAAAAGGGCACCTCACCTGGTCTGGTGAGTCAGTAAAGAAATGCGAGTCAGGGTCAGGAGCAAATAAGCCCTAAATTTCAGTTAAGTTTCGTGAAACATGTTTCTGTCTCACCTGGGAGTCCAGGGCTGGTGTTCCACCCGGCAGCCATTTCCCACATGGACGCTCAGCAGCCCAGGGTAATGTCTTCTCTCTCTTCTAATGTGTGGTTTGCCTTTTGCTGTGGGTGTCGCTGTTTCTCAGGAAGGAATGGAGGAGCACAGGGAGCATGGCAGGGCCACTGAGGAATGACCTCACCCTGCTGCTCAGGGCGATCTGCCTGGCTTGTGCTGGGCCATTCTGAGCTCCCAGGGAGGCTGGGCCATGTGGTTCTGTATGTGCCAAGCAGGAGGGAGAGGTGGACTTGGTGCATCTCAGTTGGTCCACATGTAGAAGACATTCCTTTTCCTGCAGGCCATACAGAAAGAGGGAAGCTTGGTCCTCCCTGTGTTGGGTCAACACCATAGAGAAGTCTGGCAGGACCTGGGAGCAGGAGACTGCTGCGGAGGGCCGTGGGTGGAGAAGGGGAAGCCCAGGCTGGTGGGACGGTTCACCTGCTGTCCACATGGGGGATGGAGACTGCCACCTTCCCCTGCTGCTCATGTGATGCCGCGTATCACATTGGTGTTAAACATTCCAAGGAAACTGAGATGCAAACCAACAATGAGCCAGAATAAAGTCATCTTAGTGACTAAAGTCACTTTAGTGACTATAATATATCGAAAGACAGCAAGGCAGTTGAAGGTCAGTGTAAGGCAATCACTGGAATATTAGATCATGACATTCAAACTGCACAAGAAAGGAAGTGAGTGTATGAAGAGATAAGGATAGTAGACAGTTGGTATGATCAGTGGATTGCAGATCATATTGGTAGTACTGATATATTGTTGGAATTGTGGCATAGAGAAAAAGAGCTAGAAAAATAGGAAGTGACATTAGATTATCAGTAGTTTGAATTGGAGGGGTTCCAGTTCTTGGTAAGAAATACACGCTACCAGTCATGAAAAAGGAAGAACAATTCAGAGGGTGAAATCAAGAACGGTGGCGGGAGAATCAAAAGTCAGATGGCAGAGCCAAGAATCCAGATCTTACAGTGTAATCAAGGAATTCCTGCTGGAAATCAAAATTGCTTTGGACTAGTGAACCCTAGTGCAAAAAGGTCACTGGTATGTGCTTGGAGGGCTTCTCCTCTGGCAGGAGCAACCTTTGAACCAGCTTTGAACTTTGAACCAAAACTTATAGGTGTAGGATGACTGTTTTGCAAGATAATACTACAATATTCTCTGGGACAATAATGAGTTTTTTAAAAAAAGACTTGGTAATATGATATGCGTTGATGTCCTCCTGAAAAAAATAAAAGATATTAGAACAGTCAGTGTATCAAAGACTATTTTGTAAATGATTTTTAGTGGAAAATGTTTATTTCTCATTTCTGTGCATCCTGCAGGCTGCTCTCCTTGCTGCCCAACCTTGTTTGACGTGAGCCATCTTAGATTTCTCTTCCTCCAGAAATGCCCCGCTGGCTCTGGAGGGTCAGGGGTGGGCCAGTCCAGGCTCCAGGCAGGCTCTTCCTAGTCAGCCCCATCCTGTAACACCACAAGCAAGTTCACACCAGGGGGAAGCCCAACAGATATGAGGGTGTGCGTATTTATAATTCTCATCAGCCCGATTCAGCATCCACCGTGGAGAGCCCCAAAAATATAGTGTGTGAAGTCTCTGCCAGGGTTGGATACTTCTTTTGCACCAGGAAGTCCACGGAGGAACAAGCTCTAGGGATGTAATGGATGCTGGCAAAAGCTCGGCGGTGGCTCCTGCTTTCTAACAGAGAACACACACTGGGTGAGAATTTTATGAATGCCAGGAATGTGGGAAAGCTTCCAACTGGAAAACCAACCAGGTTTAACAGAGTTCACACAGGCGCTGTTATGGGTATATTGGAAATGCTTTGGTTATGAGTGTAAGGTGTGGGGCAGCTTCAACTAGGGCACGGGTTTTGGTTTCATTCAGCCGCAGAAGTTTCACCGCAGGAGGAAAGCTGTCTAAGGCACAGAGCCACCGTCCCCTGTCCCCTTCTTCCTCCCGATCCCCATGTCTGCCCCATCAGGACTGTCTCCCCTACTTTCCACCTACAGGGCCCCTTCTCCCCTCTCTTCCCCCCTTATGCTGCTTCCTTCATCTACAATGGCCACTAGAACACACCTGCCCTCCAGCACACCTGCCCCTGAGTTCTCCCCCTGCCTCGAGTCCACTTCCTTCAGGACCTTGCTTCTCCCGGGCTGTCGCCCCTCATGGCAGAACCTTTTTTTCTCACTCCTTGCAAGCCCCTTCATGATCTCCCTCCTATCCACAACTCCTCAGGGCAATCAGAGCTGCCACTGGCTTCCTGATCTCCTCTGTGCTGATGTTCTTCCTGTCCTTGTCACTTTCCCAACTCTTCAGTTCCCCACATTAGGGACCACATGCTCTCGATGATTGCCTTCGGGATCGAGGAAGCCATTTGTGGCGGGGCACAAGACTCACGGAGAGGAACCGAGTGTTGGGGCTTGTTATTGCTCGGGTCATTTTTATTACCCATTATGAATGTCCTGGGTGGTTATGCAATATGCCAAGGAAATAATCAGTGGAAAGAATGTGAAGTGTTGGGCGGGCATGGGGAACAATAATGCAAACTCATGATTCACTTGGGCTCCACACTGGGAAGAGCCACAGAGAAGGGAGGAGAAACCCAGCCCTGCCCAGTGCAGAGCTGCTATTCTTGCCTTGCTCCCCATACTGCTCTCTGGCACCTGTACACCCTCCAGCATCCTCGGGGAGGAAATCTGACTCTGGGATTGGTGGCACTTCTCGTGTACTCTGATGATAAATCACTTCTGTAACACCAAAAAGTTTTTTCGGGATGCTGGTCTTATCGGGTGTGTGATCCCACTGGATCAGACACTTTTCCTTTGGCTGTTGCAGCCCGGACCACTCAGGAAATTAGCTTCTCCATCACCATGTCAAGCAAGGTGTTTCAAAACACATCAAGTGGGGAGAGGGTCCTGAGAAAACTGTATACACACTGTTATTATAACACCATGCTATTGTGTCTGTGGGCAGGACACAGGGAGATGTTTATTAAAATGATGTTTCAGGCCAGGGGTGGTGGTACATGCTTGTAATCCCAGTACTTGGGAGGCGGAGACCGGAGGATCCGGGTTCGCGGCCAGCCTCAGCTACTTAGTGAGGCCCTCCACAACTTCGTGAGACCCGGTTTCAAAATAAAGGATAAAAAATAGGGCCAGGTGTGTAGCTCAGAGGTAGAACACCCCTGGGTTCAATCCCCAGTACAAAAACAACAACAACAACAACAATAACAACAACAACAAAAAATGATGTTTCAGTTGGATGATACAGACTCCATGTTTAGTAAAATCCACACTTTTATGTGTATTTACATGAGTTTTAATAAATGAATTCTGTTGTGTAATCAAGACATGGAAAGTTTTCATCACCTAGAATACTTCAGCACAGAGAAAAATTTAAATGCTTACAGATTAAGTTGGTGTGATGGTGGGGATTTTATAAGTTTTCATTTCTCAATAATGTTTGCACAATATATAAAAGCCAGGAAAAGGAAAAAAGAAGCACAAACGCATGACCCTCAGCTATTGTCAGAGATTCTAGAGAATGTGCAAAAGACCCTCATCCCAAATCTCTGGAGGCATCTCACCGGGTTTTGTTGGTTGGTTTGCCTCGTTACTAAAATGTTAATACCCAGCTACTACAGCATGTATGTTGGATACTAACGCAGACATATGAATAATGGGCCACCCTTTTTCATGCTGGGCTGGCGTTCTTTGGCCAGAAAATTTAATACTAAATGGACACTCAGGTGTTTTTGACAATCGACCTATGCAATTCATGGAAGATGTACAAAATACATGCGGAAAAGTAAATTTACGCATAACTTAATAAACTAGCGCAAGCAAAGAGGGGAGTCTGTTCCCTCACACATGTGAATGACTCAAGGAGGTGCCAGCCCATGCTGGGCTGCTGGCCTTCTCTCCACAACCTGTCACCACTCTGGTCCCTGTGGCTGAAAGCCCAGGCCTGAGCTCCCTGCAATGACACAAGAGTTTGGTTTTACAATCCAGGAAGGAGCGGGCATTGTCTGCCCCAGGAATGGACCCTGATGGAGCTCATTCCAAAGTATGTAGAGAAGGAAGAGAAAGTTTCCAAAAATAGAGGTCTACCACTCAAACCCCTTAGTAGGAGGTGCTCAGTATAGCCCTTGTGCCCTATGCTGTCACAGAGCCCTTCTCTCTGGCCACAGATCCAGCTATGCGACGTGGAGGAAGAACCTCCATATTTTTATGAAGGAAGAACCTTCATATTTTTATGACAGGAAAAACCTGTTGTATTTTTAAAGACGACAGTGATTGCTTTTATTGGTGAGAATAGCCAAACATAGAAAAGTACAGTGAATGAAATAGAATAAACATCCCAATATGTACAGCAACCAGAATTTGCTCTGTGATGTTGGGTAAGTAGCCGATTTTCAGTGAGATTCTTTATAGCTAAAATGGGAAGAGCCGGGCGTGGTGGCGCATGCTTGTAATCCCAGTACTTTGGGAGGTGGAGACCGGAGGATCCGGGTTCGTGGCCAGCCTCAGCGCTTTCTCTCTCTCTCTCTCTCTCTCTCTCTCTCTCTCTCTCTCCCTCTCTACTTAGTGAGGCCCTCCGCAACTTCGCGAGACCTGGTTTCAAAATAAAGTATAAAAAAATAGGGCTGGGGGTGTAGCGCGGAGGTAGAAAACCCCTGGGTTCAATCACGGGTACTGCAAAAAAAAAAAAATGGGAACAATATTTTTGTTCTGAACATCAGTGCAAGAGAGCTGGATGGGAAATTTTCTTAAATAAATTTTTTATTTAGAACACCTTTAGATCTACAGAAAAATTATGAAGACAGTGCAGTTGTGGTATACTTGTTTACCATGTTATTAACATCTTACGTTAGTATGATACTTTTGTTACAATTAGCAAACCAATTTCTAGATGTTATTATTAACTAAAGTCATCCATACTTTATCCAGATTGCCTTAATTTTTACCCCATATTATTTTCTGATTCAAAATCCCATCTAGGACACCACATAACATTTATTTACTATGTCTCCACAGACTCCTCTCAGCTGTGACAGTTTCTCAGACTTCGGTTGTTTCTGATGATCTTGGCAGTTTTGAGGAAGACAGGTCAGGTATTTTGTAGGACGTCCCATGGTTCAGATTTTTCTGATGTCTTTTTCATGAATAGACTGGGGTTGTGAGTTCTTGGGAGGAGGCCAGAGAGGGGAGAGCCCTTCTTACCATATCATATCAGGGGTGGGCACCATTGGCCCGAGTTTACACCATTGACGTTGACCTGACCCGAGTGAGGTCTCTCCACTGTAAAGTTGCTCTTCTTTTCTTTCTTTCCATCCTGTGCCCTTTGGATGGAAGACATTGTGAGCCACCAGCACCTACAGAGCACAGGGTTTGCTTCATCCTTGAGGCCAAAGATCCACATGAATTCCTTGGAATGCTTCTACACTGGACGTTTGTCTTTCCTTCTCCATTAATTTCTTTATTCAATCTTTTATTCCATGTTCATTTATTTCATATTTGGGATTATCATCCAATATGACTTTATTTTGTCTCTTCAACCGTTTCAGTCTGTCTATTGAGAGCTTTCCCAGTTGGTTCCCGTGTTCCTTTAACATGCCCCCGCCATTCTTCTTTATTGTATTTTTGTTTGAGCACATCCTGACTTTTCGGCATTATAAAATGCTCCAGCATCATCTTTTGTGCTTGATGTCTCTGACTTACATATCCTCTTTTATGTTTCCTGATTCAAATGCAATCAGACATTTATATAAGGATCCTTGGCTCCATTCATTAATGTGTTAGAAACCAAGATCTGGGGTCCTGGGTGTGTTTCTTGGTGCCGGGGTGTCTTTGCTTCTAGGCCCTCTTCCCTGACAGAGCAAGGAACTCTGTGTGCACAGTGACCTGCATGCACCTGTTCCTATACACGCCCACCTACATCTGTGTCAAGGTAACTCCAGCCATGCTGATGCCTCCGTCTCTACTCCATCACCGTGTGGGTCATCCCAGCTCCTCCACTTGCCTGTCTGTAAACTCCCTCTTCCAGCAGTGAGAAACCTGCCTCCCACCATTTGCCACACACTGGCTTAGTTGCTCAGTTCCAGTGTGCATGTCTAGTGGTTTCAGAGTTGTTCTTTCCATTTTGTATTAATGTAACCATTATTTCCTGCCTCACATGAGTGTTTCTGTGCTTGCCTTACTAAGATTCCTTGTTGTAAGCTCAGGTGGGCAGGATCTGTGTCCGATTGCTCCCTATTTCCATAGGGCCATCCTAGAGGAAGGCATTTTGTGCACGCATGTGAGATAAATGTGTGCAAACTTGGGAGCACTGTTACCAGGAAAGCCTGTGATTATGAGTGGGAGGGGCTGGTGGATAAGGTGTTTCCAGACTAAAGAATTACAGGAAATTATCATGGGGTATTATGTCTAGGCTATGTGTCATTTCCACATGCAGTCTAAGATGACAAGGCTGTAACTCAACAGCCTTAATTAGCATTGATTGTGACACAGAAGGATGGCTTTTCCTGGGCTCTGGGCAGAGGAGTCTTAGAGCAGAAAAATGAAGCCATCAATGGGGGGGGGAGGAAAAGCCACTAAAAAAACCGTGGGTGTTTTAGCAGAAACTAATTTCTAAGAGTTTGTGTGTAGAGTGTCAATGGTATTTTTCTTTTTATAGCTTCCAAATGTTCCTAAACAACAACATATTTTCATAGGAAAAAAATTAGAGATATTTCACTCAGTCATACACTCTAACACTAGAGGATAAAATTTAATTCCAGTTCTTTAACATCGATAGTCACTGAAAAGACCAAAAAAAAAAAAAAGCCCAGTGTGATTAAATCTTCTTCATAATTATGTGTTGCAAAGTTGGAGAAGCTATACTTTCACTATCTTTTTTACTATGTGTGTGGTACTGGGGATGGAACCAGGGGTCTTCTACCTCCAGGCTACACCCTCAGCCCTATTTTATTTTTTATTTGGAAACAGGGTCTCGTTAAGTTGCTGAGAGCCTCACTAAATTGCTGAGGCTGGCCTTGAACCTGTGATCCCTAGTACTTGGAGGCTGAGACAGGAAGATAGCAGGTTCAAGGCCAATGCATGGTAATTTAGTAAGACTCTGTTTCAAAATAAAAAAATAAAATAGGGCTGGGAGTGTAGCTTAGAGGTAGAACACCCCTGGGTTCAATCCCCAGTACTACAAAAAAAAAAAAATCACATGGCACAAGCTAAATCTTAACTAAGGAAGTTAGAAGTCGTATTACTTTTGAGGATTTTACACACACATGGATAGAAAGAGTTAAAAACCACTGGGACATGGTACCATGGTGATACAGACCCTCAGCTTCCTAAACTTGGCATGCTCCTCTGTGGCTGATATCAGGATTGGGTTTATGGAACCATATGTTGTGGCCGCGTGTTTAAAACCTGAGAGACTGTTGTTATTATTATTATTATTATTATTATTATTATTATTATTATTACAAATAACATGTGATATGCTAGGCATGAGATTTGACAGTTTAAGAAATGGAAAACAAGGGCTGGGGATTTAGCTTAGTGGTAGAGCTTTTGCCTAGCATGCAGGAGGCCCTGGGCTCCACCCATAGAACTGCAAAAAAGAAAAAAGAAAAAGGAGTATTTGAATCTACACTTTAGCAACATCTGACATGTATCACAAAGCTGAGCACATAAATCATATATGTGTGTGAACTGAAGAAGGAAGAGAAAAAAGAGGTATATAAATTAGAAGTGTGGGGCAGTGTGGCTGGAAGCCATCCATGTAGATGGCCGAAATGGACTCTGTCCAAGGTGAGCTCATTAACAATGCCATTAAGGAGTTCAGTGTGAATATAAATGCTTTGTTATTAAGTGCTCAGTTTGAGAAGTTTTGACAAATATAACAGTGGTGAAACTACTATCAAATTAAGATACAGAAAATTTCCATTCATTCAAAACTTTTCCTTGTGTCTTAGTCTACTGATTACCTTACTTGTCCCAGCCCCAGAAAACCAGATTGTATTCTGTCACTACACCTCAGCTTTAATGATCCAAAGTTCATAAGAAATTATGCCTCCTGGAGTCTTCTATGTCTGGCTTCTATCAGGAAATGATGCTCCATTAATACTTTTTAGGTTCTTGCATGATCAGAGCTTTTGAGCAAGAACCCGGGTTGGAGGATGATTAATGGTAACCGTGCCTGGGAAGTTAGAGATCATGAATTACTCCAAAGACATTTGCAGTTCATCTCCCCTGTAGGTATTAGCTGACTTTTCAAAGGCTGATGGGCCTGAAGACTTCCCCTTTGCATCCACAGGATCCATCTATGTAAGAAAGACAAGGTTCTCTCTTCCTCCAGAGCAGAGGACAGGCAGATGCCTACAGGGGACCGGGGGTTGTAATCTGGAGCTCTCCTTCTGTGGTACAAACTGGACTACGTGTAAAGGTGTTTTCTGTCATTGCATCATCCCACAGGGAGGAGGGACATGGGGAGCCACACAGAGGTGCTGAGTCTGTCTTCCAACCTGAAACAATGTGCTTCAGGATTGGGACAAACCAACCGACTAGCAAATTAATCAGGAGAGGCCTAGCATCTTTCACTGAGCTTAACATTTTTTTTTAATTTTAAAATTCTTTTTATTGTTATTTTCATTCTTATCTTTATTTTTTGATCTTTAGGTGTTTGGGTTCTGGGTTTGGATCGGGGCGGGGGGGTGAATCCGAAGGGGGAAGAGGATCCAAGAGCCATTCAGTTTGCTCTTTTCCTCCCCTAGGTTGCCCAGTCGTCTAGGAGGGTGAAATGTTCAGTTTGCAGGATAGCCACCAACCAGGAGACCTGTAATCTCAGCACTTGGGAGGCTGAGACAGACAGAAGCCTCAGTGTCTTACTTAGTGAGGATTTTAGTAACATCAGGGGAGCCAGTTCCCAAATGAAAGCTTCACTACTTCCAACTTGGTGCAAAATGGACAACTGATCAACCCCAGTAAGTGTAGACAACTGATCGACCTCAGTAAGTGTAGACAACTGGTCGACCGGCCGCTGCCACCTCATAGGTAGAACTTGGTTGGTCGGTTGGTCGGGTCGGTCGGTCCGGTCGGTCCTATGTGGATGGCGATGAAACAGCTTCAGGAGAAAGCTACCATCCTCATCCTCCCTCCGACTGTCCTTAAGGGTTAGGGTTAGGGTTAGGGTGTCAGGGAGGGTCTCAGAAAGTAAATATATAAATAAAGAGAGTGGCGAAATTAAGGTTAGAGTTTGCAGAAAAACAACAAAGGAAAAGGAGGAGGAGGAGGAGGAGGGGAGAGAGAGAGAGAGAGAGAGACAAAGAGAAACACACACAGAGAGAGAGAGAGAGAGAGAGAGAGCTGAGCTTAACATTTTAAAGACTCCCCCATGCTCATTCATGTATTAGTAGTTAGTTTCTTCTTATTGTTGAGCTGTATTGACTTGTATAGATGTACAAAAAACTTTTATCCACTTCCTTGTTTATAGGCAAGGTCATCTCCAGTATTTTCAGTTAAAGGTGTGAACTCAATAATAAAGCTTCTATACATACATACATATATGTACATACATACATATACATATATGTGTGTGCATTTGTGTATATGAATGTGTGGATTTGTGTGTGTGGGCATGTATATGTATTCATATGTGTGTGTATTAAAAGTTTGGACCTTCTCCTGGAAATGTTCTTATGGTAGTCCATCCTTGGCATTGTCTTTCTATTGCTTCTTGACATTTCAGGTGACACTTTTAATGCTAATAGATTCTTCTTGCATATCCCAATGGATCTAAGCCAAACATATTTAGCTTGCATACATGTGACCCTAAGAGCTAGATGAAAATTTAAAAGGAGCAACAGGCACTCATGTGCATTTAGCTATGGTCTGGGGATGGGGAACTTGGAAACTTTGGCAAGCAAAACGTCTTATGATACATGTGTCACAGTTTATCTTCTGTTTCCATCCTTCACTATTTTGAATGTTTGTTTTGCTGCACTGTGTGCAACACATTCTGAGGACGCCTTTTCCATTTTGCTTGGGTAAACAGGCAAGAGAAGAATTGTGAGGTAATTATGTGTTTGATTTTGGGAACACACAGAGTTTTGCTATTTCAGTACTCACCATATCTCCACCAACACTTCATGCGGTAAGTGCTTTGGATTTTAGCCGCTGTAGAAGGCATACATTGATATTTGTGTTTTCCTGACCATTAATGACTTATACACTATAGCTTTTGTCATTGACAATCTAGGGTCATGGACATTTTATTGACAGCCTGCCTGACACTGATCTGTTGACCAATTCTGTCTTGTCCTACCTGCCCTGTCCAGGTGAGTGTCAGACCGAATAGCACCCAACTGTATGTGTCACACCAGATAGTTGGCTTCAATTGTCATGTTCTTCTGCCAGTTCATGTTTTTGTTAGTCACTCAGCCATAAACAAGAGTTGTTTGGTTTTAGTCCATTTTAGCTGGCTCTTTCTTGCAATATCAACATTTTCCCTCTAATATTCAGCTGTTATCCACTCGCCTTTTTCCTTTCTCACTTTTATTTCTTGCCGTTTCCTCTCACTTGCATTTCTAGCCCATGGAGTTAAAGTTGACTTATTTCGAGGAGCGTGAGGTGAAGCACATGATCCGGCCCACCTGGTGCTGACCTTCTTGCACATGAGATGGACATCAAGCGTCCTGCTCAGCCGACCTCTCAGGACACCAAATCCACCCGGCCCTGTAGACAGGTGTGTTCTCAGCAATGTGTTTCAGGAGTAGTCAGAAGGAAGAGTAGACTTTCTAATGTGGTTCAAAGGCAGCTCGGTCTGCTGGCAGAGCACGGAGTGCTCTATGGGGTGAACTATCATTTGAACCACACGTTGAGGATGACAAGACACCTCTGGCAGCCAGCAGGGCCACGAGTCGGTATTCAGGTTCTGGAAAAGACACGATGGCACTCTAGCTTTCCAGGATGGAGACCTGGTGATATCACCTGCTGAAGTATCACTACCAAGGCGACTGAAACACACACAGAAACTCCTTTTGTGGCTCTTTGCACAAACCCGCCATTGGAGCCAGTGCAAGAGATTAGCAAGCGCCCTGGGCAAGAGATTAATGAGATTGCACCAGCTAAGCAGGGCTGGGTTTTAGTAACGCTTGTTTGGGGATTTCCAAGTGGATTGGGGAGCAAGTGTGTGATGCCTCCCCACATTCAGGGTGACATCACCCATGAGTAAGGGAAAGTAAACTAAGGTCCCTAGGGCAAGTAAAAGAGGATTCTGGGGGAAATTTCCTGCAAAGTGAGAAGCATTTTATCCATGGCATAGAATTCTCCAGCCAGGACTCCAACTTGGAGCTTTCTGCCTCCACATGGTCACATCCTGAATGTCCCAGGGGAAGTTGAGGCCCAGACCTGGTGCCAGTTCTGCAGCAGAGGAACCCTGGAGTTGGGCTCCCAGTTGCTAGAAGACCACTCTTCCCCTCTCCCTTGGGTCACTCTACTTAAGATTTTAATTTTTACAAACCAGCAATAATTCTTTCTGCTTAAACATACTGAATGTGTGCTACTGCATCGTAGTGGGCCACATGTGTGCCTGGTGCAAAGTCAACAGACAGGACATCTCTCTTCCTCCTTGCACAGCCCTGGACACTCTGCCCCTGTTTGGGCACATAGTTAGAAGCTCCCTGGATCATCTCAGAATCTTTGCATGGTTTCCACTTACATACGCCCTGAGTCAAGAATCGGTGTAGCATAATACACAGACAATAGTCCATGGCATATGTCTTACTTTTCTACTTAAAATATCACGGAGATGAGTTTATACCCACAGACATTGAATGGCAGCAGCATTTTATTTAAGCTTATAGAATTCCTTTCTATAAACCAATTATAATCGATTTATGTTCCTTTAATGGATAGTAAGGCTATTTCCTCTCTCTTTGCACTGAAAAACAAAAGGTGTCTATAATTGTAACAAGGTACACACACAGCTTCTTATATGTGGTACTACATGTGTTGGATTAAGTTTAGGAAATAAAATTCCTGGTTAAAAGGTATATGCATGTTTAGCTTTTATTAATCCATTATATTTCATTGTTTTACATTTATCTTATTATGATAGTGGTTGAGTATTTCTTTGTAGTCTTTCTTCTTTATTGGCATTTGGATTGTTAAGCTTACCATGCCCTAGGTATTCACCTTGTTTGAAGTCCAGTAGGATTATTAATATATTTATGGATTTTTTTGTCCTGTGTAAACTTTTACTGGGACTTGAAAGTTTCTTTTAATGTCTGCATTTGTATCATTTTATTTCCAGACAATTTTCTTAAATCATATCTTCAATATTTTCCCACTTTAGCCTATATAGTTTACTTCTGAAGCACACTATTACATATTGTAAATTTCTTTGTCTTCCTATCTCATATTTTATCTCTAATTGTTTTAACAGTTTATTTCCATTTAATTTTTCTACATTAGAGAATTTAGAGTAATCTAAAGTCAAAACAATCAGATCACTTATTTATTTGTATGTTTAAAGGGAACAGATTGATTTTTTGTAAGTTATAACTATATTCACTGTATACTGTTTTGCATTTATGGAATTAAAAATTAATTATATTAGTTGTACAAATTTATAGGGTAAAGTGTGATAATTTTATGTACATAGGGCAGTATGTAATGATCCTATCAAAGTGGTTAACACTTTCATCTCCTTAAGCACTTTTTAAAATAATTTTTGTTACATGTAATAATTGTACATATTTATGAGGTACAGTGTGATATTTTATCACATGTATATGATATATACTGATCAAGTCAGGGCGATTAATATTTCCATCTCCTTATCATTATGCAGAACATTTTTAACATCTCGTGTGAATGTTAAAAAAGTCTATCAAGATTGTTTAATAGTGATTACTAGAGTCTGGGAAGGGTGGAGGAGGGGATAGTGGGAGGTTAGATAATGGGGACCCAAACACAGACCAAAGTAATAAATTCTAGTATTCTACAGAGCAGTGGGGTGACTATAGTTCATAGTAACCTATAATATATTTTATGCTTAACTGGAAGGGAGGAGGCCAAAGACTCCGAACATATTTCCATTTAATTTTACCCATGTTTTTCAGGACACAGAGAAATGGCCCTTTAAAAAAATTCACCAGCATCTCTCCCCCTTTTTGCTGCATCCATTCTTAAGGGTTATCTTGACTCTATTTTTCCATCATAGTCTGTTGGGCTCTTGGGTTTCTACTTAGCTCTTTGATATTTTCCTTGATAGCTTTGAGTTCTGGCAAGATGTTCCTAGTGTGTGTTTTAGAATCTGCCAATTGTCTGGTCTGGGCCTTTCCTCATTTTTCCTGTAGAATCTGTACAGATGACGTGCTGGTCACTTTCAGAAGGTTTATGAGCAGTGCATGAGGAGAGTTCTTCCTGGACTTGTTTGCTGATGATCATGACGAATGTGTAGGCATCTTCCCTGGCTCCAGTGAGCCTTCGTAGGGCAGATTTGTGCTTGTGTGTATGTTGCGTCTGTGTGTGTTTTGTGTGTCTGTGTGTGTTTGTGTGTTTGCTCAGCCCTACTCTCCTGAGGTACTTGAATGGTCAGGGAAATATTTAGTCTCTAGCACCCTCATCCCATTTTCCATTACTTTATGAATAATTGGGGTTATTGATTTTTGCCACATGAAATATTCCACCATCCTGGAGAAACATACATGATTTTTTCTGGGGGGGATAATAGTCTATGATTTATTTTGTGTTCAACTGAAATTTTTATCACTGTCACAATGCCCTGACTGCATCATCCTAAACATCTATTTGAGCTGGGTGTGGTGGCCCGTGCTTGTAATCCCAGTACCTGGGAGGCTGAGATAGGAAGATCACAGGTTCGAGGACAGTCTCAGCAAGTAGTGAGACTCTCATCAATCTAGTGAGACCCTGTTTCAAAATAAAAAATAAAAAATAGGGCTGGGGGTGTAGCTTGGAGGTAGAATGCCCCTGGGTTCAATCCCCAGTACCGCAAAACAAAACAAAACAAAACAAAACAAAACAAAACAAAACAAAACAAAACACACATCTATTTGATACTTTCTGCACTTGATACCACTTCTTCAAAATTCTGAGTTTTGAGGCCCCTCTCCAGGTAGCATGGCATGATTGTAGCTCCCATGGATTGACCTTACAGGGCATGAGAGGGAAGAGATGAGCAATTAGCATATTTATGATTGTTGAGTAGCAGTCAATTAAGACACTATTCTGTCTTCAAAAAAAATGATAGAGAAGAGTAAAAAAGAAACTCCAATTTAAATAATGTCATGTGAAAATATATCTTCTTAGGAACATATCCTAGGTGTTGCTTTAAAACAGGTAAGATTAACTTTGTTTCTCTTTCTCCTTGTTTCAAAAAGGCAGAAATATAATGTATGTCAATTAGCATGGTATATCTGCAATGTTTATGTTCAAAGTTTAAAAAATTACTTTTCCAGACATTTTCGTGGACTGCAGTTGTGGGAGCTTTCCATGGCTATGGGAATTGCACCCTTGGGACGCATAAGGTTAGCGTTATATTGGAGCAGATGATTGTCTAAAATGTGCAGTTGTGGGGACAAAGCTTTTGTCAGACCACTAAATTGTATAACTTCATTATAACCGCTCCCCCTGCCCCCCGCAGGAAGTCTGGGAGCCAAAAAGGAATTCCTGAAATTTATGAGCAGAAGCCTGAACACTTTACAAGAGAACTTAAAACAGGTGGAGCAAAATTGGAACCTCATGTCTCAGCGAGGCTGCTCCCCCACACAGCTGCTCCAGATGGTCAGAGTTCTGACGGACAGCGCACAGGTGGCTCCGCTCTCTGCCTTCTTCAGGAAGATGGAGCGTGATCAGTGTCTCGATGACAGTCTCTGCTAAATTCACTGATCTTTAAAATACAGTTATGGAAGAAAGACTATGAGGTGTGTAAAAATGAATTGTCTGGAAGCAAATCATCATATTTTTCAGGGACCAACTCAAAGAGTGAGCTTATTAAAATCATGGGTTGAGATGGGCATGGTGATGCATGCCTGTAATCCTAGTACTTGGGAAGCTGAGACAAGAGGGTTGCAGTTCGAGACCATCCTCAGCAACTTAGACTCTCAGTAACCTACAGAGACCCTGTTTTAAAATCAAAAAATAAAAAGGGGTGGGGGTGTAGCTCGGAGGTAGAATGCCCCTGGGTTCGATCCATAGTACCACGAAAAAAACAAAACCAAAGCCCAACCTGGGTTGACATCATTCTACAGTTTCTCCTGAAATGCCCTCACTGTGTGTTCACTCTTAAAGCGCGTGTGGGTGATTTGCACACTCACATTCGTGGTTACTGGGCTCATCATGCCAGTCGACAGACATGCATGGGTACTTTGGAGTTAGGTCTATATTTCACTTTGCTGTAAGTGATTAAAAAAAATTACAAAAATATAATTTAAAATATTGCTCAAAATGTATTAGTTCTATTTTATAGATGTACACCCAGAGTTTCATCGATTTATTGATTTGTCAACTTGGTAATTGTTTGCTAAGTTCCCACCAAAAAGCATAAGCATAGAACGTTGTGCAGTTTGCAGAGCTTTCTCCCTCTGATGTAGGCAGGCAGGTGCTATGATCTGTTCATGTTTCTATCCCCGATTAAAAAGCCTCCCCCCAAATTACTCTGAGATGATAATCCACGGCAACCATGCTCCGTACCACGAGTGACTACGTGTGGTGTCCCCCTTTTGAGAATCCTATATCAGTTATCTTGAGGGAGCTCTGTACTTTTTCCTTAGCAATGTTGTGATAGTCAGTCTAGGTTGTCAACTTGACCTGATCATGACACACCCAAGATTATGTGATTTTGGGTGTGTAACAGCAGATTAAAGAGAAAGCCCTGCCCTGAATGTAGGCAGCAGGATTCTGATAGGTGCGGACTTAGATAAAAGAGGGAGAAGCCGCGTAGAGTGCGTGCGACTCTTTCCGAGGAAAACGCATCTGCTC